>JAGXOD010000003.1:677500-787500 GCA_020368025.1 Brachyhypopomus occidentalis
GTGTGTGTGTGTGTGTGCGTGCGTGTGCGTGCGTGTGCGTGCGTGCGTGTGCGTGCGTGCGTGCGTGCGTGCGTGCGTGCGTGCGTGTGTGTGTGTGTGTGTGTCATCTGAGGAGCTGCAACTATGTGGTTCTGCTGGGTGAAGTCAGTGCTCTGGGCTCATGAGCTGTTACAAGAGAAACACTGAAACGCCCATCTGCCAAAATACAAAGACTCACAGAAAGAGATTTACACAGAGCAGATGTTAAGCTTACGAAGACACATTTATATGTACACACACACACACACACACACACACACAAACAACACTTTACAAGCATGTCGCCCTGGTGTGTTGAGTGACATCACAGGTGGAGTTAGTGCGTGAGCCGGACTCCACACGTGTTGCACAACACCGCGTGCGATGGGCGGGGCTGACATTCCCAGCGCCACCCGGAGGCAACTAGGGCCACTTAACCATGACAAGAGGCTTTGCGTCCTGCACCAACAGGTCAGGCAGCAGATAAGAGTGGCTACAGATAGCATCGGTGCATGCCTGATACAGCAGTGCACATGCTCGTGGGAAATCACTGGGCCGCAGTCTCTCCGACCAATCACATTGTGCGCATATTCCCTGTCTCCGCTTCCTATAATCAAAGCAAGGGAAGTGGAGGCTGTTGGATTTCCCACGCGTGTGACAGGTGCCTCCAGCCAGGGGAGCATCCTAATCCTGCGTAGATGACATGGGCGTGTGTGTGTGTGTGTGTGTGTGTGTGTGTCTCATTGTAGAAGCATTTCTAAAGGCTACAGTTCTACAGTTATAAATGCTGAGTTTGGTCTCACAAACTCTTTGATCATAATTAAGTAAAGATAAAGACACAAGCCAAGTAATAATGACAACCAGACAAACACAGAACAGAACAGAACACAGAGAGAGAGAGGGAGAGAGGGAGAGAGAGAGAGGGAGAGAGATCCGGAACAACAGTGATCCTGTGCAAGAGAGCCATGTCTCTCAGAGGGGCTCTGAGGGCATCATATCTGCTAGACCATCCTTGGAAAAGTTCTCGATGTATCTGTAGTGCCACAGATGCTCTTAAGTTAGAGAAAGGCGATGTGGTGTTTGATATACTGTACAGTTTCATAACATGTGCTGCAGATACTCTGTGATCTTGCATTCATGGCCATGCTATGCTGTTTTATTAAGATCCAGTTGCTGTATCTTTGAATGAGTACGAGAGAGCAGCTTCACAAGGCTTCACAAGACCTTAACATCCTACAGGGGATCAGTGGAGCGGCAGAGAAAGAAGAGAGGGCAGCACAGTGGAGAGGCAGGCACTCGCGGGTGGAGGGCACTGGCGTAGAACCGGGAGCACCACCCATCGGCCCACTGATATGGCATGCTCTGACCCATGAAAATAAGAGATGCACATGCACACACACACAGACACACACACACACAGCCCAACAAAAATCTTCAAACTAGAAAACAAAGCAAAGTCAGGGGAGCACAGAAAGCCTTGATGTCTTGGTGCTTTCCTGAAGCACACGCACACACACACACACACACACACAGGTGGGGTAGGTGGGCAGTAGACCAGGCACATGGTGTACATGGTGCTCAGGTCAGTGTGCCCAGCAGAGTATAGAACCACTAAATCAGAAAGTGAGCAGCATTAAGCACTGATCCATCACTGCTCCATCTCCTGCTCCATCACTGCTGCATCTCCTGCTCCATCTCCTGCTCCATCTTCTGCTCCATCACTGCTCCATCTCCTGCTAGTGCCAGGTCTATTTTAACCCACTTCAACACTAGGACTGAGCTGTTAAAACAGCTCCTACACTCATATATGTGGACACACACACACACACACACACACACACATATTTATATGCCCTATTGCCTCTGATACACACCCTATATTTAGTTGTAGTACCGTTTGGCAGATTCCTCCATGCAGACAGACAGGTGGAGGAGAATCCCCTGGTTGAACACCACCTCCCGCCCCCACCCCAGGTGCTGAAGTCAACAGCAGATCAACCGCACACAACTGCCTGTCTCAAGCAGCTGGTATGAACTATTAGAGGGGGACCACGCATGGAGAAAAGCCCACTGGCTCAGCCCCTGGGACGCCACACCACCCAGCACGGCTGTGGCCTCCACCACCACGCATGTGTCTGGTTCTCAGCACTTACTGGGGGTGGCTGCGCCCTCCACAGGTCGGGTGGTTGGGGGGGGGACAAAGGCCCGTGGAAGCTGCTCCTCTGTGGGTACGACTCAGGGGATCCACCGGCCTCTCAGAAGAGGTCCAATAAGAGCCTTCAGCACACACTGCAGCGCCACCCACACCCAGCACGCCCCACACGTCCCACACACCCAGCACGCCCCACACAGCACACACGCCCCACACCCCACACGTCCCACACACCCAGCACGCCCCACACGCCCCACACACCCAGCACGCCCCACACAGCACACACGCCCCACACCCCACACGTCCCACACACCCAGCACGCCCCACACAGCACACACGCCCCCACACCCCACACGCCCCACACACCCCACACACCCCACACACCCCACACAGCACGCGCTGCAGCACCACCCACACCATCCCGCCCGCCGACCACTGGAACTCCACTGGAAGTAGAAAAGGGGGCTGACGCAACGCGGCTGACATGTTTAATGCTCCGTTTCTTTATTCTTTCACTCCTTCATTCAGACTGAGCAGGCGGACGGCTGACATGCGGAACACAGCAGCGATGCTGCGGAAGACCTGCCGCTCGGGAGCTGCTCTGCTAACCACACCGTGGACGCACTGTCAAAAACAGCCATTGAAAGGACCTTATGGGAAGGGATGGGGGGGGGGGTTGGGGGTGTCACGGGTGTCATTAGGAGGCTGCCTGGAGAAGTGTGTGTGTTACCAAAGACCAAAACCCGATGTTTGAGGAGGCAAGTCTTACCGTGGTTTTAGGGACTAAACTGAGAGGAAATAAAAGCCCCAGAATGCATCTCTACCTTTATGCCTTTGCTCTCGGGAGACATAAACTTTATGGTACACAAGCACTACGCAGCCGTTTTTTGTTCCACATCTACTGGCATTTCCAGGAATGTTTTTGGTGCAGAAACATTTGGCTACAGGAACAGAGCTGAGGAAGAAAGAGCTTGAGGTTTCCTCCGACTCCTCCAGTAGAGAATCCTGTCATTAGCACGAAATCCCACAGCGAGAGCAGTGGCTCAAAAACAGAGTTAAGAAAAGGCAACGTTCTCATTCCAGAAATCCCCAGATCACCCTGGATTTACCCTAAACCACTAACGCAGCTAGTGATCAACAAATGGTCATTGACTCCCAGCCAAGACAGGTTAGCATTGCGCTAACTAGCTCCCATTCTCTGTCATGCAGTATGTTAGCAATATGGTTACACTTTGGTGGAGATCCAGCAGCCGCGTGGCCAGCTGTCACTGGGAGAGTGCCTGGAAAACAGGTGTGGCAATCCCAGGGTTACACTAAATGACCAGAAGAGTGTCTCCACGAGACGCTTGAGCACCACTGTCCTGGCTGACAGACACGTGGCTGCAGAAGCCCCTGGAACCATACAGGACCCGAGGTCCCAACAGGACAGAGGGTTAGCGTACATGCTAACCTTCTCCAGCAGGAGGGACGTGACGGCTGTGCTCTTAGGAATGCTCGAGCCATCTCAAGCTCTCTTCCGCACCCAGCTTTTTGTAGGAAAAGCGCGGAAATGTCTAGAAGCTAGAAGTCGGAGCGAACCTTCTGAAGGGTACGAACCTTCTGAAGGGTACGACTGACTGACTGCGAAGTGGAGTGTGGCAAAGTAAGCAGAACGTCGCCATGGCGCCCACCTCTGCCTTGCTTTCCAGACGGGGCTGTAGGCGGGAGCACTGGTGCATTGTGGGCTTTGAAGTCACACGCGGAGCAGCACAGGGCATCTTGGGAGGTGCTCGCTGGGGGGAGCAGCATGGAGCACAGCGAGATGGGAAAACACAAACAAACAAATAAACAAACAAACAAAAACACCAAGAAAACAGCACAGAGGCTGAGACGACACGGCAGATACACAACACATCTGTGTCACATTACACTCACGTACACATGCTTAGGCTAAGTGGCAGGATAATTTACGCATACGTGTGTGTGTGTGTGTGTGCGTGCGTGTGTGTGTGGGTTCTTTAAGGAGGAGGTTTCGAGCACATCAGATGCATGATTATCTCATCAGGCAAAAGGTTTCAAACCCTGCACACAGGAGCACTTCAGCAGCAGTAATGGCTGTAATGCAGCACTGTGTGTCAGCCATTGTGGAGACAGCAGGAAGTGTCTCGCCCCACAGGCCCTGCACACCTCACACGCCCCACACACCTCACACGCCCCACACACCTCACACGCCCCACACACCCCGCACGCCCCACAGGCCCCGCACACCTCACACGCCCCACACACCTCACACGCCCCACACACCCCGCACGCCCCACAGGCCCTGCACTCCACACACCCCGCACGCCCCACAGGCCCCGCACTCCACACGCCCCGCACATCCCGCACCCCACATGCCCCACACACCTCACACGCCCCACACACCACACGCCCCACACGCCCCGCACGCCCCACAGGCCCCGCACACCTCACACGCCCCACACACCTCACACGCCCCACACACCCACACGCCCCACACACCCCGCACGCCCCACAGGCCCCCACACACCTCACACGCCCCACACACCTCACACGCCCCACACACCCCGCACGCCCCACAGGCCCCGCACTCCACACGCCCTGCACATCCCGCACCCCACATGCCCCACACACCCCGCACGCCCCGCACACCCCACACATCCCGCACTCCCACACGCCCCACACACCCCACATGCCCCACACACCTCACACGCCCCACACACCCCACATGCCCCACACAACTCACACCCCGCACGCCCCACAGGCCCCCGCACACCCCGCACGCCCCACAGGCCCCGCACTCCACACGCCCCACACACCCCACATGCCCCACACAACTCACACCCCGCACGCCCCACAGGCCCCGCACCCCACACACCCCACACCCCGCACTCCACACACCCCGCACGCCCCCACACACCCCGCACGCCCCGCACACCCCGCACACCCCACACCCTGCACGCCCCACACACTCCACACCCTGCAGGCCCGGTCCTGAGTGCCAGGATGGAGCAGGCGTAGCGTACAAACGTGCTGTGCACCGTCCACATCTACACCTTCTCCATCTGCTCCAGTCATGGCGAACGGCTACATCCAACAGCAAGGAAAAACACAAACAGACATGAGCTGCTTCGGAGGCTGCGCTGCAGAAAATGTGAACAATATTAAATGGAGAGATGTATTGTGTGTGTGAGAGAGAGAGAGCAAAAGACAGAGAGAGAGAAAGAGGGAGTGCCGTCTGGCTATGGAGAGCGGCAGACACAAGAAATCTTGGCTGTCAAAGAGCAAAGAGTTTGCCAACAGTGCGAAGTAAACTAAACTGAAACAGAGCTGCACTTTCTCACACAAGGCTCAGAATTCTGGAGACTGCTGAAAAAGTCTTTCCAGAAACTCGTGCTGAATGTCCCAGACTGAACTGCATCTCTGATATTCAGACACGATCACCCCAGCTAGGGGAAGACCAGGAGTGCAGGACAGTAGTACCACAACAGGACCACGTTAGCCACCGTCCAAGACACACACACACACACACACACACACACACACGAGAAAGAGAGAAAAATATCTGCTGCACGCTAACACAAACACGCTATTGTATTTATTTATTTTTCTCCATTTTTAATTCATTACAGAGCTTGATCATAATTTTCTTAGCACAAACTATATAATGTTCAATTTGTTGTTGAATTATTATTGTTGTATTATTATCATATTATTATTGCATTATTATTCTTTAATCCCTTCATCTGTAACCCATGCTTTGGCATTGCAAATGCACCATTGTCATGCCAAACATAAATGCACCGAAACTGAGACAGAGAGAAAGAAAGAAAGAAAGAAAGAAAGAAAGAGAGAAAGAGAGAGACGGAGAGAAAAAGAAACCATGGAGAGGCAGAAAAGGAATAAATTCCGAGTGGGGCTTTTGCTGACAGAAGCCAGCAGGTGACACATGGGGAAGGGGATAAAGCCGAAGGCCATTCTAAAAATACACTCACACACACACACACACACACACACACAGTTGTGGTATGCATCTGCAGCACACGCTTCTACCAACTGGCCGGCTGGCACTTAGTGACAAACCTTTCAAACGTGGCGTGTTCTCCACAGTGTGGAATTCCCTCCGAGACTCCACCCAGGCGCATTTCAGGGGTTGAGTCACGGCCCAGGGGGTGGGGGCCTAACAGGACAGGTTGGGTGGTGCGCCTGAGAGACGGGAGAAGCCTGCACTACCCATCTGCCCAGCAACACCACCCTCTCAGTTACTGCATGGGAAGCATGCCCCGCCCTCACTCAGCCATAGCCCCGCCCTCTCTCAGCCATAGCGCCGCCCCAATCAGCCATAACCCCGCCCTCACTCAGCCATAGCCCCGCCCTCACTCAGCCATAGCGCCGCCCCAATCAGCCATAACCCCGCCCTCACTCAGCCATAGCCCCGCCCTCTCTCAGCCATAGCGCCGCCCCAATCAGCCATAACCCCGCCCTCACTCAGCCATAGCCCCGCCCTCTCTCAGCCATAGCGCCGCCCCAATCAGCCATAACCCTGCCCTCACTCAGCCATAGCCCCGCCCTCTCTCAGCCATAGCGCCGCCCCAATCAGCCATAACCCCGCCCTCACTCAGCCATAACCCCGCCCTCACTCAGCCATAGCCACGCCCTCTCTCAGCCATAGCCCCACCCTCTCTCAGCCACAGACCTGGTGTCACTCTCTGCTGCTCCAGTCACCCTGCTGTCTCCACAACACTCCCATCAGTCTGCAGACCCTCTATCACCGTCTGACACACGACCAGGCCACACCACAGACCTCTCTCTCTCTCTCTCTCTCTCTTCCTCTCTCTCTCTCTCTCTATCCATCTCCCTCTCATCCACATTCACAAGCAGCTTACAGTGGGTCCATGTTCTTCCTCAGTGATGGTGCTCAACAGAGAGTGTGGATGATGATGTCTGCTGACTACACTCATTCATCAAGACCAGCCTTGTATGAAGACTAGCACAGGTGCCACACACACACACACACACACACACACACACATATGACTAGGTGCTATTAATGGCCAAACTAATCTCCAGACAATGAAGATGAAGTTCAAACAAAGAGAGAGAGGTAAGGAGGAATCTCACACCGGGGGTTTCTATGTGTGTGTGTGTGTGTGTGTGTGTGTGTGTGTGCATGTGTGTGTGTGTGTGCACGCGTGCGCGCAGTACGCATGTGTGTGGACCAGATGTCTGGACCTAGCTAAGCTTATCTGAGATCCAGCGTGTGTGTGTGGACCTAGCTAAGCTTATCTGAGATCCAGTGTGTGTGTGTGTGTGTGTGTGTGTGTGTGTGTGTGTGTGTGGACCTAGCTAAGCTTATCTGAGATCCAGCGTGTAAGTGTCCAGTTGCCGTGCATGAGCTGGGTGTAAATATAGGCCATAGAGGGTAAGAGTGGCTCAGGACTCCTGTGGGATTAGGACCCAGTCTACGGTTCCAGACACTTATAGCTGCGCCCAGACGCGTCTGCACCACGCACATCACCTGCCACTCACCCTGCTGAAGGAATCTGCTGCAAAAAGAGGCGACTCTGCTGAACTGCCCTTCAGGTCCATAGAGGCAAAGGCACTTTTACATTTACATTTACATTTACGGCATTTAGCAGACGCCCTTATCCAGAGCGACTTACAAAAAGTGCTTCATTGTTTTACTCAGAACAAAATCTCTAGCTAGTTAGTTTAGGCTAAACCCAGGAAGAAACTTTAAGCAAAGATATTATTAGATACAGTCAGTATGGACGCCTAGATATACTCAAATATATACAGAAAAAACCCTACTTAAAAGATAAAAGCAAGAAAAGTCATTACAGTCACAAATATTTAATAAATGCTAGTGTAGTAAAATTTAATTTAAGTGCTCTTGAAACAGATGTGTCTTCAGTCTTCGCTTAAAAACAGCAAGAGACTCTGCCATTCGGACACTCAGGGGAAGTTCGTTCCACCACTGAGGTGCCAGAACTGATTTACACACACACGTGCGTGTGCCGCACATATACACACAGACAGTCATAAGGGAAAAGTCCGCAGTGCCCGTGATTAACAGACTGGTCATGTTCTGTCCACCCCTGGCTAGCCAATCAGAGCTTTGGCAGCTGGCTGGCCAATCAGAGCTTTGGCAGCTGCCTGGCCAATCAGATGATACCCAACACTAACCCATCTGCTATGGTCTTTAGTCAGATGAACAGAACCTTACAAAAACTTGACAGACCACAGGAAACACACTCCAAAACAGGAGTCGCTCTTCCTCACTATGGATTTCCATGGCTGTTTTACAGATTAGAGGCCAGATTCATAATGTCCTGAGATGTTGTGCATTACCTAAACGATGAGAGGGGGTCACTGACTGGCATTTACCTTGCATACCCATTTTTCTTATTTCTGAAGCTTTCTGCAGAAGTCTCTTCAGCGCAGCCCGTGTCTGTGTTGGTAAAGTGCTGCTTGCCATCGCAGAATGAGCAGTTGAGTGTTTGTGACGGCAGCCATTACTCTCCCTCGACCTTTAACAGCAACAACAACAACATGTTCGTGATCTCTCAAAGCCGTGCACTTTCATTGTCCGGGGCTACAGTGCAGTGATGTCACTCTCTCTCATCCGGCTACCACGGTGATCTGACCCTGTGTGCTGTGAGCTCGCCCTCAATGACCCTCCTCCAGCTCCCCGGGGTCTGGGCATGTGAGTGGGTAAGAGGGTTCTGGAGAGGTTACCATGCTTCAGCTTAGCATGGCTGAGAGAGAAGGCACACCTGATTCAGCTCAGAGCAGGGAAATCATCCATGTCTGCTGGACTCTGACCACCACACATCCTGGACTCTGACCCCCACACGTCCTGGACTCTGACCCCCACGTGTGCTGAACTCTGACCCCCACGTGTGCTGAACTCTGACCCCCACGTGTGCTGAACTCTGACCCCCACACGTGCTGGACTCTGATCCTCTGAAGATGATACCAGGCTGCCCTGGACTAGGATGACCCCAGCATTGTGGTGAGCCCAGAAAAGAGGGTTGTGGCTGCAGGCGGAGTAGCAGGACAGTAGCGGATCATCAGCGAGCGTAAGAGAGTGGAGAGCGAGGCTGGGACATTATCCCAGTGGCTGGGAGCCGCTGCTGTGCTGAACTGCCTTCAGAGGCAATAAGAGCTGCAGACTCTGCAGCCACATCCGCTCCGAAGAAAAGCGCCCAGCACGCCACCCAGCTGTGCGGCCCAGGAAAATGGCTCTGGTGTGAGGCCATCAGCACATTTTCCGTCGTCCTTTTGGATTCGGCTCAGATGCGTTCGCGGGGTTCTGCTGGGCCGCTCAGGGGCTGACTGATGAGGCCACTCTGAGCAATGCGAACCAGCGAAAAGCAGCGCTACACACAAAGCCCAATAACGCACAGAACTATGGGATAAAACACGGCTCGCCGAGCGGTGGAGGCGGGTGTGTGTGATTAGGGTAGAAGGTGTAGAGTTGGTGTAATACGGTACTTGACATTTGCATGATACACAATACATATCATGATACTGAGCTGCTGGGTTTGGCTAAGCTGGAGATGTGTGGTATAACAGTGTGGCATAATAGCAAAATCATTCATTTCCAATTGCATATTTGATGTTATGCAGTACATTTTTATGGTGTGACACCACAGGTTGCTCTTACACACTTACTGTAATTGGCCTGAAAGGATTTAGGCGATTTTAGGGAGATACATTTAAGCCATTTAGCTGACACTTTTATGTGAAGCAAACTACAATTATGACTGAGTACAATTACAGTAAATGAGGGTTAAGGGCCCAGCACAGGGGCCCAGCACAGCCAAACTAGGAATAGTGGGGCTTGAACTGGGAACCTTCTGATTAGTAGTCAAGTACCTTAACCACTGAGCTACCACTACACATGCAGAATGTCCCTGTTGTGAAGGTAATGTCCCTGCTATTCACACAGTGATCACTCACATCATACTGCCCATCTCTTTAACTGGGCTTAAACGTACTTAAAAGGCAAACCTTTAATGTTTTTAGTATTGTTCCAGGCCAACGGACGACATCACCATCATGCGTTGCAGGGTAATTTGGTGTTCAGTCCTGGGTTTAGTAATGTACTAAGCTGGCTTCAGTACCATGGGCAACATATATAAGCCCGGTGCTTAAATACTTAAAGTTATGATGTTTGCCTTGAGAATTACCAGGAAACTCTTAGGTTGCCATAGAAACAGTACAGGCCCATCACTGTGAGCCCCCCCCCATCCCCCCACACCCTGATTTCAGCATGACCCTTTTAAATTCCCCTGGATGGTAATTATAGCAGAGCCCCTGAATTATGAGGTCCTTTGCAAGGAAGCACGAATAATCAAAAGGTCCTGTTTACCCTAAAACACACACACGCTCGCACACGCTCGCACACGCTCGCACACACACACACACATTTACATTTACATTTACGGAATTTAGCAGACGCCCTTATCCAGAGCGACTTACAGTGCTTCATTGTTTTACTCAGAACAAAATCTCTAGCTAGTTAGTTTAGGCTAAACCCAGGAAGAAACTTTAAGCAAAGATATTATTAGATACAGTCAGTATGGACGCCTAGATATACTCAAATATATACTGAAAAAACCCTACTTAAAAGATAAAAGCAAGAAAAGTCATTACAGTCACAAATATTTAATAAATGCTAGTGTAGTAAAATTTAATTTAAGTGCTCTTGAAACAGATGTGTCTTCAGTCTTCGCTTAAAAACAGCAAGAGACTCTGCCATTCCGACACTCAGGGGAAGTTCGTTCCACCACTGAGGTGCCAGAACTGAAAAAAGGCTGGATGCATGTTTTCCGCGTGTTCTGAGAGATGGTGGGTCAAGCCGAGCTGTGCTTGAATCTCGAAGAGCTCTGGGTACAGATCGGGATTTGACCATTGCCACCATGTATGGAGGTGCTGGTCCATTCTTAGCCTTGTAGGCCAGCATCAGGGTTTTATATCTGATGCGGGCAGCTACAGGAAGCCAGTGAAGAGAGCGCAGCAGAGGAGTAACATGGCTGAACTTAGGAACATTGAAGACAAGTCGAGCCGCTGAGTTCTGGATCAGTTGCAAGGGCCTGATGGTACGCATAGGAAGACCAGCCAGGAGTGAGTTGCAGTAGTCAAGTCTTGAAATGACAAGACACACACACACACACACACACACACAATCATCAGTCAGTCTTCTGGATTGTCACTCATCTAAAACAGCACAGAGCTCTTCTAGAAGGCCTCTAAATGACAAAAAGAGCAGTGCTACCCAGCGTAGCATAGCACAGTCCTCTGGATATTGGCTTACTGAATGGAATAGTGAGGCCTTTATATGAAACACAGCCCAAGGGAAATTAACAGTCTGGTCATGTCCGAGGATATATTAACACAGATCTAGCCAAACGCCATGTCCACCGGAGCCAACACTAGCAGTTGAATCCAGAGTCAAGTGTAGGCCATGAAAAGAAACGCCTATTTAAAGCAAGTGCGTTTCAGCGTGGTGTGGACTTTGGAATAAAACACATGATCTGGAATGTGAAAGTGTTAACGGCGTTAGAGCAGACGGGTCGGGGGCGTAGTTGATGTTTGTCCTTTACATTCCAACAATGCAAAAATGCGTCTGCTGGGGGTCTGTTTGGAGACAAAGATGGAAACAAGAAATGCAATTAAACAAATTCAATTAAGACTCAGCAAGAGAGGAAGGACCGACGGCAACGGCACCGACGGCAACGGCACCGACGGCTCGTCTGCACCCATCACCACCAGGAGCATGAAGCAAAGCCTCTTCACAGGGCAGGAAGAAGGAAAAGCCTTAGGGGTCAGAGGTCACTGGGGAGAAGCCTGCCGCACCTCACATGGAAGATGACCTCACAGCCCAGTGATAGGCTGAGCACGCCCACGAGGGAGGAGTGGGCGGGACCTGATATGCCCTGAGCACGCCCACGAGGGAGGAGAGGGCGGGACCTGATCTGCCCTCTCCTCCCAGACTCCCCACTGGGGACAGTGGAGGTGTGCGGAAGCTGCCGGAGAGGATGTCCCCACAGGGCGTCTCCGCAGAACAGCTGAAGGACGAGGACGGCAATGAGATGTGGGAGGCGATGCCTGTTTCATTCATAAACCGCTTCATAAACTGCCTCCCTCTCCCACTCTCTCCCTCTCTCCCTCTCCCTCTCTCTCTCTCCATGCTCCCTTTATCAGCACATATGGATGAGAGGGACATCACTCGATTTCCTGGTAATATACTACTGAGGGTGAGGGGCATGACTGACTTTTTTAACGCAGGAGCTCCCCCGCGGCTGAACGACCCTCCCCACCCCCAAACAGAGCTGAAGCTGGAGGTCATGGCGTAGCAGGGCACATTCAGGGCGTGGCAGGGCACATTCAGGGCGTGGCAGGGCGTGGCAGGGCACATTCAGGGCGTGGCAGGGCGTAGCAGGGCACATTCAGGGCGTAGCAGGGCACATTCGGGGCGTGGCAGGGCACATTCGGGGCATAGCAGGGCACATTCAGGGCATGGCAGGGCACATTCAGGGCGTGGCAGGGCACATTCAGGGCATAGCAGGGCACATTCAGGGCGTGGCAGGGCACAGGTCAGAAGGCCGATTCTCTCCAGCAGAGCATGCAGGCCCCTGCAGGCCCCGCCCAGCCAGGACAGATCACAAACACACAGCATCCATCACAGTAACATGAGGCGCAGGGATATCTGCTCCACGCTGTGCACAGACCCCATCACCACTGTACAAAACTGTGTTTTGAGTATTGAGTGCTCGATTTGCCATGGAACTAAGCAACATAAAAAACAGGAAAAAACGTGTGATCTCTCTGAATTATCTGTTTATGGCCATTGTTAGAACTGTGATGTTTGGGTTATTAAAATGGCTTATTAAAATACAGTCAACACATCCATCTTGCCAACACAGGCAGCTGCTGGGGAATCAATCCATCCACACCCCATAAACCTGAGTCTCTTCCTCCCACCACCCAATACGGATTTTTGCAGATAAGAATCTCATTGCTTTTAATTATATATTTCCGCCGATATTGACCTATACTTCACCACCCTTAGATCCCACTTCATTAAGACCCAGCGGAGTTTGAAATTGGTCAATATATTTAACGAATGACCTCCACAGGAAGGGTTCTCTCTACCTCAGCAACTTCCTCTGGGACAAAGTCTGGTGGCCAGAAAACGAGAGGATGTCACCCCTCCCAGACACGCCCCGCCTCGCTGTAACCCCTCCCACACACGCCCCACCTTGCTGTAACCCCTCCCACACACGCCCAGCCTCATGCAATGTGATTTGTCATCACGTAAGATGGCGATGGATTCGGCCGTCTGGCACAGGTTCGGAACATCCTCCTCGTCCTATCACACTTCAGTCTTCGCAGAAAAGAACAACGTTCTGGCCATCCGGCCGTCCATAGGTTTCCCCAGCTGCTGTTTTCATGACAACAGAGCCTGGCTCATATCTCTACGGCGACAACGGTAAAAAAGATGATCTGAGAAGGAAATGAGTAATAACTGTGAGGTGGTGCTGAGGATTTAGAGCTGAGAGGAGATCGGGACGCTTCGGGTTTTGTGCTGTGCGTTTCAGCGCTGAAGTGTCTCCAGCCTCTCCAGCTTCCTGCAGAAGATTCTGTTTTGATTATGACTGATGCGCCACACATGGAACAACATGCGTTCAGTAGACTGCAGTCGCAGTCTGTGAAATGATTAGAAATGATCACTCGCACAGATAGTGGGAAAACACGAGACAGACATAGTGATGTGGAGGGAGGGATAAGGGGAAACAGGGAAAGAGAGGAGAGAAGGGAGAGAGAGGAAGAGAGACAGGGATGGAGAAAGAGTAACAGACAGAAGGAGATGGGGAGAGAGAAGTAGAGAGTAAGAGAGAGAAAGAAAGAAAGAAAGAAAGAAAGAAAGAGTGAGAGAGAAAGAGCTAAACAAGAAAGGACAATGAGACAGAGAGACACAGAGACAAAGACAGAGACACAGAGACAGAGAGACACAGAGACAAAGACAGAGACACAGAGACAGAGACACAGAGACAGAGAGACACAGAGACAAAGACAGAGACACAGAGACACAGAGACATAGAGACACAGAGACACAGAGACAGAGAGACACAGAGACAGAGAGACAGAGAGACACAGAGACAGAGAGACAGAGACACAGAGACACAGAGACAGAGACAGAGACACAGAGACAGAGACAGAGACACAGAGACACAGAGACAGAGACAAAGACAGAGAGACACAGAGACAGAGACACAGAGACACAGAGACACAGAGACAGAGACACAGAGACACAGAGACACAGAGCTCATCTGTGTGTGTATTTGGGAGGCCCAGCTGTATCTGGACTCTGGGTACTCTCATTGTCCAACATGGCAGTCTCTTTCCCACCAACACACCACGCTACCCCAAGATGTCGTCCCATTGCCACGGACACCCAGTCTTCAGTCCCGCCCACTGCAGTACACTGGGCCAATAAACTGGGAAAGATCAGGAATGTAGGATTTCATTGGAAGCCAAAATGCACTCTTTTTGTCTATGCAAATGCTCGATATGGTAATAGACCATTGAATTCAAATGTTGATTGAGATATATATATATATATATATATACACACATACATCCATACATACATATGTATGAGTGTGAATGGAGACCAAAGGTACTTCAATCACAGCCCTTGAGATCGTACAGACGTTTAGGTCACACTTATCTATGAGTTGGGTCTAATGACACAGTTACAATTAACCACCAGTATTACAAAATCCATTTGATTTGAGTTCTGGACTTAGAGGATCTGTCTCACACCACTGAGCTGCAGTCCATGTTCTTCTGAAACACCCTCACTGGCCAACTTCCTGTTTGCTGGAGCTCGGCTCAAAGAAGCAGCGTGGGACTCTGTCAGAGGGGGGCGTGGCCTATCACCAGCCAAAACACAGACACTCAACTGGAGTGACTTACACAAACGCCTCCAACACTCAACTAAACCGCAAGATTTTCAGTAACATGCTGGGTGTATGTTACCATGGATTCAAGTCTATATTGTGAGTGCATGTAAATCCATGAATGCATGTAATGTAAGAAGATTGTGTTAGATGGGAGAATGTGTGTGTGCATAAAGATGATAGCTAGACAGGGTGTAATTGGCCTCTGTCCTCTATGTCTGCATTGATTTCACTGAAATATGGACTAACAGCACACGCACACACACACACACACACACACACACACACACACACACACACACACAGCTCCAGTCTTGTAAATGACTCAAGCTCTTGGCTCTGTAGGTGTCTGATCATTCAGTCCAGATCACTGCCTCCAGTAGAAGAGTGTTTCTCCTCTCCATCGTCACACCTGGAGCCCCAGACAGCCCAGTGGGGCCCTCCAGACACGTCAGCTTCCTCAGCTGCCCAGTTCAGGTTAGCGCATCACCACACAACACGCCTGCTTCAGCACATTTCTGCTTCTGACATGATCCTCCTCTTCTTTCTCCAGAAGCTGAAGAACCTTCTTTCCTCCATTCCCACTCTCTCTCTCTCTCTCTCTCTCTCTCTCTCTCTCTTTTCACATTTCCTCCCCCTACCTCCCCCTTTCAATCATGATCCACTGACCAAACTCAATTATCTGCCACATTCATCGTGACCGGGGGCCCTCGCTGGCCCAAGGGGCAGAGCCATAAATCTTCACCTCGGGTCAATAACCTCCCCCAAGGGCCCTGCATGTCCATTAGACGCACGGCACACGGGGCGAGAACTAAAGCACCACCAGTCATCCGTCTCCTTAACGGCCCACTGGTCGCAGTTCATTATGGGATATAATACAGATCGCCGCCATGATCGTCGCCATGCACCCCGGCGTCATAAACCGGCCCTGACGAACACCGAGGTCGTGACACGGAGCAACTAGGGAACGTCGGAGCGCATCTCCTCCCTGGGTGAGCCGGCTGCTGGCAGAGGTGTCCGCACTCCGTAGGGAGCAGAGGAGATGAAGGGTAGCAGGCAGCGTCATATTTAGGATAATTGTGCTGGAGCGCTACACGGACGCGAATGCACTTCCAACAAATGGCTGGCAAAGTGAGTCAATTAAGAGCAGGGGAGGTGTGAGGGGAGGAGTGGGGGGGAAGAGGGGAGGAGAGGGGAGGGGAGGAGGAGGAGAGAGGGGGGGGGAGGAGGGGAGGAGGAGAGGAGGAGGAGGAGAGGGGAGGGGAGGAGAGGAGGAGGAGGAGGAGAGGAGGAGGAGAGGAGGAGGAGGAGGAGAGGAGGAGGAGAGGGGAGGGGAGGAGAGGAGGAGTAGAGGAGAGGAGAAGGAGGAGGGGAGGGGAGGGGAGGGGAGGGAGGAGGAGGAGGGGAGGGGAGGGAAGGAGAGGGGAGGAGGAGGGGAGGGGAGGAGAGGGGAGGGGAGGAGAGGAGGAGGAGGAGGAGGAGAGGAGGAGGAGGAGGAGGAGGGGAGGAGAGGGGAGGGGAGGAGAGGAGGAGGAGAGGAGAGGAGGAGGAGGAGGGGAGGAGAGGAGGAGGAGAGGAGAGGAGAGGAGAGGAGGAGGAGTGTGTGCGCCGGGCCGCAGTGAAGAACTGAGGACGGTAATGACTTTCATGAGGAGCAGAAGGCCCAGGATAATGAGGTTCTGTTCAAGTGGCAGAGAGAGCCAGACCCCCCACATCATCAGAGTGACAAGAGACCGCTGAGGAAGCCAAAGAGCGAATCCGCATAATAAAAACAAGATCTCGCTCAGCTCACGCACACACACACGCACACACACGCACACATACGCGCACACACACATACGCGCACACACACATGCGTGCAAAAACTCAGTTAGATATGCACGGACACATACATAAACTCTCTTGCTGTGAGCTCTTTAAGACACACACAACACACACGCGCAGACACACGCGGCCTGATTGCTGTGAGTGAGTATTCAGTGTGAAAACGAGAGTGGAACCTCTGGCCAATAAAGCTGCGTGAGGCGTGAAACCTCTGAACTTCTCAGCAAACCGGCAGGCCGTTTCTCCTGGAGCCGGTCGTGTCTGCCGTCGTCCCGGGAGCGATAGCCCACAGAGGGAGAGGAGGAGGAGGAAGGACAAAGTGTGAAGGCGAAAGAGGGAGAGAGAGAGGGGAGAGGAGGAGGAGGAAGGGAAGCAGAGGAAGAGAGAAGTGTGAGAGCAGCGTGAGAGAGACCTGCGAGCGAGAGAGAGAGCGTGAAGGAGCAAGAGAGGAAGTGATGAATGGAATGAGAGAGTGAGAGAAAGAACAAATGGAAGGAAGACAGGGTGCACTGCCCTTCTGTCTGTCTGTCCGTCTGCGGAGCGGAAATGGAGTTACGCGTCTGCAGAACCAGAGTGAGAGCTTTGCGCGTGTTGTGTGCTGGTGACCCCGATGAAGACAAACACCCTTATAAAGCCGCTGCCCACTTGTAATGCCACGCTGTGTAACGCCACGCTGTGTAGCGCCGCGCCGTGTAGCGCCGCGCCGTGTAGCGCCACGCTGTCACTGCAACTGTCACCTGTTTGTAACGCCTCGCTGTCACTCCTAACAGGCCCTGTGAACTCTTAAAGCTATTCTAATACCACTGCTGAATGTAGGGTCAGGTTGCTTTAAAAAGGCCCACATCCAAACAGGAATAAAGTGTGTATAAATGCAAGACGTACACAATACCGTCTGGCAGACAAACATCGCTATTCAGTATAAGAGTCAAGTGTTTATTTTAGCAAGTTATACTTTGCCACTGGAAGGGCACGGACGAAGAAGGCATACGGTAAAGTGGGAAGTCTCTCTTCAAAAGTGCACAGAAGCTGATTATGTCACCTCCCACTTACTGTGTCCACATGCACAAACACCAAAATCAGGGCAGCAGTTCAAATGACCCAGTGCAATCAGAGCTCTCAAAATACACAATAAACTCAGTATGTCCCATTTTCCCTGGCGGGGGGATGGGGGTGTTTATGGTTTCATGTGGAGACTGCAGACCGAAGACTATCAGAGCATGCAGGTGGTGCAGCATGTATCTGACATCAACACAATACACGGGCAGTCACAATCAAATTAACAGCCTGAGCGTGTGTGTGTGTGTGTGTGGGTTCATGATCTTAAACATGGTGGTCTCCATTGCTGATATTACAATACCTCTTCTATCAGGTGGTTGGGCTCAATCATCACCATCTTCCTTTCTCATCACTCTCTGCTACACTCATCAGGTGCCGAGATGTGTAACACCTGCAGCTACAGAGTAGGGGTGTGCGATACTGACTAAAAACGATGTCTCGATTCGGCCAATAACGATACTTAGATAATCTTTCAAAATGTGTTTGTAGAAGTCTTGATTGTATTAGCTTGCTCGTGTTCATAGCATATTCATTGTTGCTTACGAATGAATGGAAATAACGAAATTTCACAAAATTAAAATATAAGCAAAACGCTTGCAAACAATAGCTTTGCAGTTGCTGAGATCTGCCGATTACATGCACTGTCATGGACAGGTGGGGCTGTTCTGGCAAAATGTGAAGCTTTCTGCAGTTTATGCACTAGAGTTTGGTGAGTTTGGAGTCTTACAATTTAGGCAGAGCTGTTTAACTGAAATATTTTTGGCCAGGCAGTGTATATCTGTGGTCCAAAGTATTCAAAAGTTGTTTGGACCCATCTCACTCGACCTCTGGCTACACGTCTTTGGCAATGGCCGTCTTTTGAGAAACATTGGTATTTTCAAAGCCAAACCACCTCCAAGCAAATTAGGACGAGTCACGTCTAGCGACTAAACGTACCACCACAGATTGGGATGCCATCGGTGTTTGTGAGTTGTCTCCGTGTGCAGTGTGCTCACTCGTTTTTAACTCCGGCCATTCCTAGCAGAATGCTAACGCTAGCTTGTGCTGCGACGAACACGTGTGCGCGCACCGTAGTCCGTCCTATCTGCCGCCGTGAATACACGAATTCCTAAGGCGTGTTTTTTGACTGGTTTTCACAAAATGAATGACACGTTCGATAATGTTATGCTCGAACTTTGTTAAAACAACAAGATATTACCAAAGAGGATATGTATCGCACGCCTCTAGCTGAGAGCCAAACCGGCCACAAATATAACACACTCTTACCCTGAAGGTACTGCCTAAACATACACACAGTTTTGGTCTATATGTACATACAGTCAGATACAGTCAGATATAGACTGCTAAAAACACTGACACAAACACACAAACCTCATGGTCCTTGGTCCTGTAGCTCTGGTCCTGCAGACCCTGATCCTGTAGCTCTGGTCCTGCAGACCCTGGTCCTACAGACCCATATCCTGCAGTTCTGATGCTACAGACCCTGATCCTGTAGCTCTGGTCCTGCAGACCCTGGTCCTACAGACCCATATCCTGCAGTTCTGATGCTACAGACCCTGATCCTGGAGTTCTGGTCCTGCAGACCCTGGTCCTGAGCCCATTGCTCTGAAGCTCAGTACACCATGGGCTGGTGAGTGTGAGACGGAGGTGAGACTGGCGCCAGACTAGTGTGAGCCAGTGTGTAGCTCAGGGAGCCAACAATGAGAAGGACGATCGTGGGTCAAGCAGGTGAGCACGGGTCACACACCCCATGAGTGACTGTTAGATCTACAGGACCACGAAGCTTCCAGAACTTTGCTGCTGAACTTAAAGTGTGTGTGTGTGTGCGTGTGTGTCTTTGTCCACACCCTCTCACCACTGAGACATTTGACCTTTCTAGCAGATATGTGCACATATTGAGCTTGTGCGATCAATTTGGAAGCTAAACACTGAGTAGTGTGAGAGAAAAAGAAACCTTGAACCAGCAGGAACCACACACACACACACACACACAAACGCCTCCACACACACACACACACACACACAGAAAGGGGTAGACAGACAGAGAAAGTGATAGAAGAAGAGAGTGAAAAGAGAGAAGGTGTGTGTGTGTGTGTCTGCATGTGTCAGTATGCACACATGCTTGTGTGTACATGCAGGTGTGTACGTGTGTGTGTGTGTGTGTGTGTGTGTGTGTGTGGTATCTGTGTCTGTCTCTGTGAAGAGAGGGGATGTTTGTATTAGCTTTGGCTATGGGAGGTGTGGATCAATACAGGGTGCTGAAGTTCATCAGATCACCGTCATCCAGGGGGAGAAGCTGGTTCACACGGACCTCACTGCCTCCCCGGCTCAGCGGGGCCGTTTCCTGCACACAAGCACGGGGGCCACCGTCCGGATCAGCGTGCAGCAGCAGACATGCCCCCCATGACCCCCCATGACCCCCCCAGGCCCCCCCCCCCCCCTCTGCTCTAACCTGTCCAGCTTCGGACTCCATGTCCGTTTACTTGTGATACCTGCACTGCTGGGCTTAATGTGCTTCCATGATAACAGCCATGATTTCTCTGCAATTATGCTATTGCTGCAGAGTGGCGGAGGGTGAAGCGCTCCCTGTGGGATCGGCTCACTCGTTATCGGCCGAGCAAACAGACACAGGAGACAGAGCAGGGCTAAACATTAACCTTCACCAACTCTGCAACACACCACAGCCACATGTTATACACACACACACACAGACACACACTACACACACGCCCCAAAGCCACAGCAACGAACGCAGGTACCGTCTCACAACTGCACAGGCTCTGGACGTGGACTAATTTCCCTGAAGAGCAGAGAACTGGAAGCCCTGTGTGATCGTGGCTCTGTGGATACTTGAGTCTCTAGAACAGTTTACTTCCTGCTCAGTCTTCCCTGAAACACATTAAATAACTCCATTTCAGTGAGGTAGCATTCAGCACATTGAGGCAAGAGCCATCACGGCTTCCTCAGGACTCTCCGTAGCTAGTTTTCCAGCAGCACTGAACTGGTCACAAGATCTTAACCATTACACTGACTGGACAGTTGCTCACACAGCCAACTCACGCTCAGATTTGTTTTTCTAAATCTCACTGGCCAGACCAGATTACTGGCAGAATGGAGTTTGTAATCTGGCATAGTCGCAATTCTGAAGCCTCTGAGCTCAAAGCACCACCACAAACATCTGGTACAGTTCCTGTTCCAGCTCCTGTTCCTGCAGTCTTATCTCTTCATTCTCTCTCTCTCTCCTACCCATCTACCCATCATGCCAAACCGGATGGGGCAGGTGGGGGGGTTGTCCTGGTGACGTGTGTCTCCCCATGCAGAGCTGCTCCCTGATGGAATGTGAGGAGGCTGTCAGTGGTATTACTGCCACAACGGTGATGAGAAAATGAGTCATATTCATGACCTGTTTCCCCTCCCAAGGGCATTAAGCTGGCTTACTGCCTCTGACATCCATGTTCATTAAACCCCTGTATAAGCGTGTTAAAATCACTTAGCCTGTCCTTATCCCTGCACTTTCCCTCAAAGGAAGGTAATCTTTTCGGAAAGGGGGAGGAAAGAGGTTGAAAAGCTCCTGTTCATCTCATTTTGCCTCCACAGCCGAGTGTTATCAAACCTTGTGTGCCTGCTACTGTACAGTAGTCAGAGTGGAGGCGAGTGTGCCGTGTCCAGCGTGGTGCGGACGTCTTCAGGGTTTCAGCTGGGACAGCAACAGGTGACGACACCTTCCGAACAGCAGCTAGCCGACCCTCTGCCCGCGTGTCCAGCCCCGCGGAGCAGCAGGGAAGAGCCACTCACCGGGAAGCCCCTTCAGAAGCTTTTAGCTGCCATGGAAAATCAACCACTCAATACAGATGACTGGTTATAGACGTTATCTTTACAGGAGGTCTCGTGTCCCACAGGGTGGTTTAATCGGTCTCTGCTGTGCCGCGAAAAGAACCTCCTCTCTCTCTCTCTCCCTCTCCCTCTCTCTCTCCCTCTCCTCTCTCTCTCTCCCTCTCCTCTCCCTCTCTCTCCCTCTCCCTCTCTCTCTCTCTCTCTCTCCCTCTCTCTCTCTCCCTCTCCATCTCTCTCTCTCCCTCTCTCCCTCGCTCTCTCTCCCTCTCTCTCTCTCTCTCTCTCTCTCTCTCTCTCTCTCTCTCTCCCTCTCTCTCTCTCTCTCTCTCTCTCTCTCTCTCTCTCTCTCTCTCTCTCTCTCTCTCTCTCCCTCTCTCCCTCTCTCTCTCTCCCTCTCCATCTCTCTCTCTCCCTCTCTCTCTGACTCATGTGACTGTCATTTAGCAGGATCGTGCTAAATGAGCCACGACTCTCTCCAGTGCTGCGATTCCCAGTGCAGCCCTAACAACAGTTACTGGGGGCACAGGGTCAATCATGCGGAGGGTCTGCTGCACCAGCAACATGTTACCGTGGCACTGGGGTGGGGGGTGGGGGGCGTATGGCAGACCGAGCAGTAACTGGGAGCTCCCAGTAAACGAGACCATACGTGCCAGTTTGGGCACCATTGAAATAAGGAGAACAGAACCACAGCTGGCTGAGTGCACTAGAGCGCAGTCTAGTAAATGTGCATCTGCAGTCTAGTAAATGTGCATCTGCTGCTTGGTGTCCATATTCCTTTGTGGCATACGACCTTTACCAAAGGAAGACAAATGTCCTTATGCAAGTTAACAAATCATATGTCAACTCAGAGGTCGTGGCCAGCCGCCTGGAGACTGGTGGCCAGACAGTGGAAGAAAGAGCTGCTCTTGTGGTAAAATGTACACAAGTGGACCGGGCAGGGAATTAGCAACGGTGGCGTTAGCCTAGCGATGGCCCCATATCACTCGGAGTGAGTAAGCAGCGGCTGAAAAAGGTTGCGGGAACAAAGAGGTTTTCTCGCTAGTCGTTAAGAGCTTCTTGTGCAGAGCAGGTCGCCATTCACTCGCTCTGTTTTCAAAAGCGGGAAGTCGTCGAGTGCGAGAACAAACGCGGGCGAGAAGAATGCCGGTGTCCAGCGACGCTTTCAGTCAAGTTCTCCTTGTGTAGCGGGGTCATGGGAGTCCGCGAGCACTCGATGGAGAGCGCGGCGGCGTGAGGGAAAGCGTGAGAGCGCGGTGGGAGGGGGCGGGCTCGGCTAATCACGCCTCATAATCCTGAGTAATGCTCCCAGCAGGGCAGCGCTGCACGCAGCCTGTGGACCTTTGATGTATTCTACAGACTGTGGTGCCAGAGACGTTCTCTCCTCCCCACCGTTCCATCTCTACCTTTCACACTCTCGTTTCTCTTCGTGTGTGTGTGAGTGTGTGTGTGTGTGTGTGGGGGGGTTGTGAGATGTGAGAAAGTTTAGTCTGGAACTTTTTGTCTTTCCTCGTGTGCCTTTGACTCACTCTTTGACTCGTACACATATATGACAGATCATGAGGTGGGAGGGATGAACCTCTAGCACAGAATTACCCCCACCAATTCTGCCTCCTCGGCCTCACTTCTTACACAGATTACAAGGGCCATTACCCCCTTTTTCTGGGGTTTGTCTAGGCCTATAAATGGGGTCCTTGTCCGTGGCCCCTCATTCCACCTCGTGAGAAATCGGGGTGCGTGAGGGGAGGGGCTGAGACGCCTTTGCGGGTGTCCCACGGTGTCTCGAGGGATCCCAGCAACAATGGCTGTGGTGGGGGTCACACATCACAGCCTAGGGGCGTGGCCTGCAGTGGCATGGGGGTGGACATCATGGCGGAGGGGCGTGGCCTGCAGGAGCATGGGGGTGGACTTCACAGTTCCTCCCATTTCTGACCTCAGGCTGGGATTTATAATAACACGCTCCGTGAGCAGCCGTCCGAGAAGGACCTCCCACCGGCACGCTGGGGGAAATGGAGCTACCCGGACTTCATCATGCCCGGGAGAGAGAGAGAGAGGGGGGGGGAGGATGAGAGAGAGAGAGAGAGAGAGAGAGAGAGGCTGCGCTGTGATTTATAACCTGACCGAAGACGGCTCACTCCAGCACCTATACTGAGTGATAAAGAGAAACCAACTAAGACCACAATTGCTATAAATTACTGCCACACTGCGTGTATTGATCTAACCCCCACGTGAAGACCCCCACGTGACCCCTGGTAAAGACCGCAGCTGACTCAGGAACAGTGGTGAGGACGTGACTCTGGTCCGATGGGCTGCAGGTCTTTAAGGGGGGGTCGGTCTGGGGGTACACCTTCTGGGGTGTGGGGGATTTTCTGATGACCTTTGAGTGATGTGTGACTGTCGCTGTCCAGGGTGCTACTGCATGTGGTTCAGTGGTTGAGGCATTCACCCCACATCTGGAACTCCTGAGCAGCAGGGGGAGGTACCAAAGACAGGTGGATAGCGCCTGCCCTTACACTTCAAACCCACAACTGCTCCAGCAGGACTGGGCCATGTTACCCACCTGCCTCTTTAGAGATACTCATGAAAGCTGAGAAGAGGACGAAACACAAGGACTCGTTCTCACCCGAGACCGGAGACGGACGCTTCCCTCCACACTGCGAGCGGCGGAAAAACCTGTTTGCAAGGAAGCACCCAGGAGCCCGACAGCGGGAGTTAATTAAATTAGGCATCCTTTAATAAAAGGGGAAGTTAGCCGCACACTTTAATCCCAGCTACGCCATCAAAGGCGGCAGTAGCAAAATATGAAGGAGAAGCAAAACACACAAGCCCGTGGTTATGAGTTTCTGCAGCTTGCACGACTCCCTCCTCTCATGTCTCGCAGCCTGACGCAAATGACAGAGAAGAGAAAGAAGGAAAGAAAGAAAGAAAGAAAGAAAGAAAGAAAGAATCTGCAGAGAGACATGCAAAGTAGGAGAAACAAGAAAGGTGTTTAATGAGTTCTTAAGTCGTTACTTAAGAATGAAAAATCTGCTCTTCTTTTAACCTGCAGCAGTATCCCAGCATGCCCTGCTCTGAACAAAGCTGCACATAGAGACGCTATGTGCCGTTTAAGCCAGGATTGCTCTCTCTGCTTGCTTGCTTCTTCACTCTGATCTGCAGCAGGACTAGTGAAGGCCCAACTGACTGCCATGCTGAAATATATGCATGCCAGTGGAATAGAAAAGATTTCAGCGCTTTTGTGAGCACTTAAACAAAGAAAGAGGAACGAAAGCACAAAGGATTATCATACATTTCCATCTGTAAACTCTGCAGGAGTTGGAAGCCATGAGAAGAACAGTGACAGAACTTCCAGAGTTGATGTCAACATTAAGAAGCCCACTCGCTGTTGAAACACAAGCGGCAGCACACGACCTGCGCACGAGGTTTCCTTCGTCAGCGGATGACACGGGCGCAGTGTGAGGGGCCGTGCTGGTGTCATGTGAGAAATACGAAAGCCTGTTCTCTCTCTCCAAACAGAGAAACAAAAAAGATGGCAAGATGGAGAGAGAGAAGGGGAACGGAGCAGAAGAAGGAGAGAGCCTGTCCTCCTCCGTATGGAAGCCAAACGCATGACTATTCATCAAGGCCCCAGGAGAGTTAATTACCAGTGGCTTCCCGGCCTAATTGGCTAAAAATAAGAATGTTGCCAGATCTTCTCCCTGCATCCCTCTCAGTCCCCTTCTCCCAAAGCACATTCCATCTCCCTCTCTCTCTCCCTCAATCTTTCTCCCTCCATCTTTCTCTCCGTCTCACTCTCCTCCATTTCTCCCTCCGTCTCTCCATCTCTCCGTTTTTATGGAGGATGTTGTGTCTTCTCTGCTTCCTCTTCAGAGAGCTGATGCTTTTCTGGACAAACTGCTTCATTTGAGCATCTGCTCCAGTTGCCAAACCACGTACCAGATTTTACAATTTGCTAATTCCAGCTATTTGGCTGGACTAATTGCTGTTGGACGAAGAAGATAAAACATTTGCTTGAGTGAGTGAGGTGTCGGAAAAAATGGAATGGAATTTGTTCATGCAGACATTATTTAAGGAGATGCAGGAAAATTATGGCAAGCCTGAAATTACAATATGCCTGAGAAAAGCGAAGGATCAATTCAAGGTAACTTCTGCTTCTTCTTAAAAGAAATAACCAACCAACTAAGTGCATTTTGGATTTTGAAAAGCAAACACATGACAAGTCATCCTGAGGAGGATCATCTATCATGTGGCCTTCTCATCACAAGAGGCCATTATGATCCGAGGTGCTGACTCTGCATGCGTGGGAGAGGATCAGGATGAGAGGATTTGTGTGTGTGACGCTGACGTGCAATGAACCTGCATGAATCTATTCACTGAGCTGGACAGAGACAGAGGAGGCTGGGGGTTGGGGTTGGGGGGGGGGGGGGGGACTACATGGAGCTGTCAATCAATGGCTTGCCCACTCACGGCGCTGCTATTCCTCCAGCAGTGGTGTGGCCTGCCCCTCCCCCCCCCCCCAAACAGCCACCAACACGCAAAGCGAGAAACTGTTAGCCATTTAATGAAACGACACTGAGGAGATATGGCTTATGACAGAGGCTGAGAGACCTGGGCCAGTCTAGCGTGACGGTGGGGTCTGGAGAGAAGCCAGGGCCAGCGAGCTGAAGAGCTGAGGCAGCCGTTTCCTTAAATGCTTTTTTTCCGGGGACAATGCAGTCAGCCAAACAAGGAAGGAAATGCATTTGTGTTCATGGTCACAGCATCAGCACACCGAGCAATTAAATAACACAGCCTAGTGGGTGGGATAGAGGAATAAGCACAGCACAAATAATCATCTAAAATACAACACAGCAGTCTCTGACATAGGAAATGGACCCGGGCGTGTGGCTGCAGACGGACCAGTCAAAACGCAGACGTGCAGGTCATGTGACCACTGGGCGTCTAAAGAAAAAATATTGATGAATATGGAAGTACATCTTTTACGTTGATCTTGATAGAGACGTTAGTCTCTATACAGCCTCTCAAAAGTGCAATTTGTTAAAAGGTTACTTAAGTCCACCATTACATATAGGCTCTTTTTAATAAATATCAGTTTTTGATGTTTATTGTTAATATTAAAAATTGGTCTCTTACATGGGGGCCCATGAGCCTTCCAGATAATCCCACCATGTATTTTATTATTTACATGAAAATATTACTTTTAAATAGGTTTCAAATGCTGGATATAATTTGATCATTATTCTTTCATTTCCTGTCTGAAAGGTGTTACCTGAACCTGAATTCCTGTCACAGGAATCCAATGCAGTTTAAGCCTATTGTTCATTTTAAAGTCAACCAATGGCAAATTTAGTTTCTTCAGGTTTTGGATCGTTCTTGTACTGATAAGACAAAAAGGCTCATCTATGTTCACCATGCAGAGCATGAATCTTCTTCTAAAACATTCTTCCTTTTCTTTCAAAAGCAGAGAGACTTGTTGTTCAGGTCACAGGTCACAGGTCACAGGTCACAGGTCAGACATCTACTGCACCACCAGTGAGGCGAGACAACACTAAAATGAAGTGTGCACTGTGACCAACAGTTCGATTTAAACACGTTAAAATGTCCTTAAATGGACACGCTATGCTAAACAGGAAAAGGCTGACAATACCACATTGTGTCAAACACGTTTCCAGTGCACAAGTTGACTGTAAGGACTAGAGCAACATTAGCTACTCTTCTGATACGTAAGAACGTTTGCCTGTGGTGATTGGCCGTGCCGCGTCTCGGCTGTTTACCCGTGTTACCCCATGTTTCCCTGCTCTGTGTTTTTCTGATACACCCTTAGCCACCCCCTCCTCCTGGGTCTGCCTTGTTACCCCTCCCCCTGTAGTCTGCAGCAGGTGCCTCTGGTGCTTGGTGTGTGTGTGTGTGTGTGTGTGTGTGTTGCATTGGGTTCTGTATTATTTATTTGACCATTTGGTCAAAGGTTTTGTTGATGTAAGCTACATTTGGTACATTTTGAGCTAGAACTTTACTGACAATTTTACTGACGGTTTCTTATGTTGACATTTTCAAGTGCTAAAGCAATTATCATAACGAAATCACTTGAATGGAACCACAAGAAGTGTTTTGAACTGTTTTTGTACCTCTCTAACAGAGTTCACATTCTCCTCTAAGACTCCTGTCATTGTTCTACAATCACACAACAGTTAGACACACACACACACACATACACACACACACACACACACACACCTTTTCCCGGTTTGAACGGGCACCCCCGTAGTCACTGCTGAAGGCTTCCAAGGTGAGTCAGCAACAGAAAGAGCGACATCCTTGTGCTCCAAGCTACGCAGTCTCACCACCAAGCAGTACAGAAGGACACTGAGCAGGGGACGTGTCTGCATTAGGCATCATTCATGTTAATGCAACACGAAGTTTGTCTGCTATGATATTTCCTGTCTTCACTCACGTCTGGCTCGCCATTAAGTGTGTGTCTACTGTGATTGAGTGTCCTGTGCATCACTGTATCCTAAACTGACTCGCACGTTTGAGAATGAATAAAGCGCTGCTAAATTTGAGTGCGTTTGAATTTTGACGCCAAATGGCAGGTTCGATTTCAGATTTGAGTGATCTGCGCAAAACCCCCCCACGGTGCTTCCTCTTCCACGCAGCCGTGCTCCCTCTCACACAAATGGCGTAGCGCTAATTTACCGTCCCGCTTCAAACGAGGGGATTGATGGAGTACACTGGGTCCGGAAGAGCGC
Source organism: Brachyhypopomus occidentalis (assembly GCA_020368025.1). Lineage (NCBI taxonomy): Eukaryota > Metazoa > Chordata > Actinopteri > Gymnotiformes > Hypopomidae > Brachyhypopomus > Brachyhypopomus occidentalis. Next base: position 706,099 of record JAGXOD010000003.1, read on the forward strand.
CGCTGCCCGTTAAAGGGCCCAGATGAGGTACCGAGCTCCGGAATCTTCTCCACACCTTTGCTACATGCCTACGGAGCCGGCTGTGCTCTCACAGATAACGGTAATATTTCCCAGCCGTGGTCCCCCAACCCGTTTACTTCGAATAATGAGGAGCGAGACTGGGAAATGAAAAAAGCATGAACTATGAAAATCAGCAACCAACAATGACAGAAAAGAAGTAATAAAAAAAAAAAAACAAAGTCAGACAAATGAGAAGAAGACATGAAAAGGCTTAAGAGGGGATATGAAAGCAGGACACGTGAGAGCAGACAGGCACACGCGCTTCACAAAGAAATAACATGTTCCGGTTATGCACATGCTGTTCAGCGTCATACACAATGATTCTCTTCAATAAATAAATAAATACATAAAGTAAATCGGATCTCCAATACACCGAGAAGGAAGGATCAAGCTCGAGGGAGCCGAATTCATGTACAAAGATCCTACACAAAGCAGTGGAAGAGTTCCTGAGTCTGAGCAGGTCTGCGCTCTGTCCTGATGTCCTCTACACCTGTCCCACTCAGCATGCACAAGTCCACATTAGGATGATTAACATTAACCAGCACCCCCCTCTAGCCAGCCCCAGCCCCCTGCGTCACAGCTCGGGTGGAGGTACTGGGTGGTGTCCCTGTGTCCCCCCCCCACATCCATTTATTTCAGCCAGACATATAAAACAGAAGCTCCAGGGGCCTTTTGGCTCTTTTGTGCAACCACAAAACCAAGAGAGGATGGAGGAGGAAGGAACGGAGGGATGAGAGTGAGAGAGAGAGAGAGAGAGAGAGAGATACTGCTAGTGGCTCCCATTCGTTACAGCAGTGTCAATCATAGAGGTCTTCTGGAGCTACCAGGGACATCCTGACAGACAATTAAAGCACGAGTAAAGACAAAGAGTCAGCCTCACGCCACCTAGGCAAGACAAATCTCCACATGTCAGTTAAAAGACATAGCAGACACCCGGAGACACAGCAGGAGTCATGAGTGAAACAGCTCCTCTTCTGCACGGAGACTGGGAGGCGGAGCTTCAGGGCAGAGCTTCAGTCATGGCCACGCCTCTTCTGCTGTGACATCACAAGAGTAGGCGGGAATGAGAGCAGCAGGTTTGACCGCAAGAGTCACGTCTTCCTTATGTGTCACGCGGCCACACTTCAGGTTCCACACTTTGTTTCTGTCCTTCAGAGGCACAGGGGGCACAATGACTCATGGGTAATCATGCATCACAGGATGAGGAAAGGGAAAAGGTCAAGGGCCCATACTTCACTGGGTAAGACAAGCCCACTGATGTAGGATTAAAGTGCATCTGTAAATAGAATGGTACTTGTCAAGTTGTCAACAATAAAATCTGATCCCAGACCTGTGTGTATGGATAAAAATTCAGGCTTGTAGACTGGGCTGCTAACCATAAAGGGGGCAGTTCTGCTTTGTCTTGGCTTACTAGTCTAGTGAGTGTCAGTCTCTTGGACTCGGTGATCTCAGCCTTGTCACTGTTAAATGCCATTTTTAATTGAGAAGCATTGTTCAGTTTGGCACCAGGATAAGACACTGCCCAGCACCCCGGGGGGGCAGTACGCGTGAGCTGATGCCCCCAGGGGCCCCCAGGGGCCACGACCCCCAGGTCCCTGTCCAGCAGGGGTAAGCCAGGCTGTGTCTGTGTGCTGATGCCTGAGCAGGTGCCGTTTACACTGCAGGACTGTGAAAGAGGAAACGCACGTTCACGGCGCCGCTGGAGCGTAAACGCGCACGAGGATGGAGGATGGAGGAGCGGCACTTCAGCGGGAAGGAGAGGTCAACCTGCACAGACCCGCCATTCATCACACACCACAGCCAGAGCGCACGGCAAAGCACTCAGCCCAGTGTGACTGACAGTCCAGGGGAGAGACACACACACACACACACACACACACACACACACACACACGCACACACATGCACACACACAGACACACGCACGCGCACACACACATATATGCATGCACACACACACACACAGACACACGCACGCACACGCACACACACACACACACACACACACACATAAAAAGGCGAGGCAGCCTGGTTTAATCCAGAGTGTTCAATCCAGCCTGATTTAATCCAGGGTGTTTAATGCAGGGACTCGAAACGAACTTGAAACGATCGAGTGGCGCGTCGGGCAACAAAGAAGATGGAGGCTGGTGGAAGAAGATGGAGGCTGGTTTAAGGGGGTACTGAGCGCTATACCTGCCCCCTACTGGCAAGGCGGCTGGGGAAGATGGTGAAGGGAACATGGAGCCCAGCTGGTGCCCAGCAAGAAACAGACAACATGCATCCGCCTCCTCCGCTGTAGCGGCAAAGGGCACCAGGGAGCCACACACTGGTGATCTGCAAGTGGCGTCGTGGCGTCGTGGCTGGATCATGTGTGTCTGTCATTTGAGAAGGTCGTGCAGAAGGAGTCAGAACTGGAACACACAGCTGAGGCCCAGCACGTGCAGATCAGCGCCGACCCGGCTGAGAGCAAAACTCATGCTCCATAGGAGGGCCCCACGGAGGGTAGCGCCGGGCCGTGGAGGGGCTCAGGGAAGGGGAGACGCGCCCAGCGGATCCCAAGAGAGTGTGATTAGCATGGCGGCAGAGCAGGAACAGGGATCAGCCAATCCCATGAGCCTCAGCTGGAGGAGGTGCGTGTTGGGTTGCCCACCGAGGGGTGGGCAGCTCCCAGTGAAGACAACACCCAGCACCAGTGCTGCAGGAACACGGGGTGTGTAGAGACAAAGCAGCTCACCGTTCCTCGTTCTCACAGGGGCAGAAATGCTCCCTCACATCAGAGGGAAGCAATAAGGAGAGGGAGACGCAGCTTCTGGACGTAGTGGGGGAGACGAGTGTGCGAGATCCACCCACACACGAAGTGCACATACTTATATAGTGCACCATACTACACGTCCACGATAGATGGTGTGCGGTGCTCCCTGCCAGAGCGGTCTTCTCAGAGAATGAAGCAGCATGGGAGATGGTGGGTGGAGGTCCCAGGACTCGGCATGCTGTCACAGCAGAGGAACCATGGTGATCCGTGGGTTAAGCCACCAGGGATGGAGCAGCAGAACACACAGCACCGGATTTAAACACCACTTTGAAGCTCCTAAGTTTATTTGTCTCGTTCCTTCGGCATTCCTAGTCTGGCTGAGCTCCTGCAGACACACTCAAGAACACACAGAAGGAACAATGTAGTTATTTCTGCTTAAAAAGGTTTCGCCCTCTGTCTTTACCTCATATAAATGCTCCTACTCCGCTCGACTACTTCTGGAGTGGAGAAGGAACGTTTAATTGAGAAGATCTTTTGTGGTCTGTGAGAAGGAACTCTGAGGGGATGGAAACTAATTAAAGATTATATTAATGGCTTGCCTTCAGTAGGAATATATGCAGTCTTGGCTAAATAACCTTGGAATGGGCCATACTTCTAACAGAACAATATTTCTGTGGGTGGATCACAAACTTGTGCTTCACACACGCACACATGCACACACAGAGAGAGACACACACACGCACAAACACACACACACACAGTTAATTCCATCCTTAATTAAACTTAAAGTGGAGATGAGGTTTGGTTTGCTTTACATGGGTATCAACATTTTGTACTGAGGGCATAGAGAGAGAGAGAGAGAGAGAGAGAGAGAGAGAATGTAAAGAAGTAGGAGGGTGAGAGAGGGGGAGAGAGAGTCAGTAATGGGGGAGGTAAGGCAGACTCCTCCAACGCAGTCTGGCGTTTCTACAGCCATATTGTTTGGGCTCCCAGTAATGAGAAGCCTGCTGCCGTGCCGACTGTGGTTGCCGTGTTGTGATGCAAATGAGGTCGGCATTCTGCCCGCCCCTCTGCCAACACCATCCTTAATTGTCTTCTTTGATCTGTAGCTAATTCTGCTAATTAGGACCTCGTTTCCAAAGCCGAGCGTTTTGCCTTGCCGCTACCGAATAAAGGATCCGGCCCGGTCCCTCCCTAAACCTTCACACAGAGCCTGAGTGTGAGCCCCCGCACACACACACCCCGTACACACACACACCCCACACACTCCGCGTCCACGGCCAGTCAGCTCCAGCGGAAGCAGGAAGCTCCGTGTGACAGACAGATGAGCAGTCACATGCAATCAGGCTGCATGGCTGAACACAGATGCTGCCTTCGTCCTGCACACACACACACACACACACACACACCACGTACACACACCCCCCACACACACACACACACACACACAGGCGAGAGCGGACAGACACGGGCAGACGGAGTCGGATGTTCCAATCAAACACCTTCAACCACCCACGGTTTCTGCGCTTTAACACACACACACATAAACAAATGCGCAACAGATCCCAACCTCATATTAAAAGTCAGTAAAAAGCAACAGAAGCTTCAGTGGAGAATCGCAGGTGCTGGATTACAATTACACACAGGCCTACATGGTTTTTATCACACTGCATCACATACACATGTACACACACACACACACACACACACACACACACTCACACACACATTTCCAGCCTAGCCAATCCCCAAGCTCACTATACGAGCACACGCTAGAGCTGCAGCTACATGCACGTAGCGACAGAGCTGCACTGAACACGAAACGGTAACTGGCTCCTCCACATCTGGACAATAACAAGAATGATTTCTGTTACTAATGTAACGTCAGGACTATTCAGACCAAAATCAGCAGACCTGAGTTCTGGCAGAAACTAATGTGAACCCATTGAACCGGATTCTGTTTGGGTAACCAGTCCCTCCTTGGGACTCCGATGTGCTGTTGGGACAGATATGTGTGGCCAGAGCAGTCCAAGAAGACACGCGTCCTATGTCCCCCTGTCCTCTTGGAGTGTTTAACTCTCACCAGCAGACGTGGACCACGGATCCTCTCACCACTAAAGTTAAAACCCAGGAAAGTCACGCTGGCCCTGAAGACTGGTGCATGTCCGCAATCTCAGAGACCCCTGTGGCCTGCAGGAGAAACCCAGCTGAAGGAAAGGGTGGTAATTAGCTGCAGAAGGTGTACGAGGACAGGGACGTGTCGAGCTGTGACCAGGACCCCGGCTGAGAGGAGAGGCTCTCACGAAGAACATATCTGGATAGATAGTGCGTCCGTCAGTAAAACCAGTGGATGTTTCATAACTGCAATGCAATGTGACATATTTATGCCCAGTTTTGGAGCGAATAACACTAAGCCCTTAATAAACGGCCATGTTTGTTTGTTTATTGGTTTGACTATTTATTTAAACAATCTAGTGAACTGGGAAGAAATACTAAAACAATTTGGAGCTATTGCAGCACTGTGACATCATCACCATGAATGACTTCATACACGTCAGGTCCTCACATTTTATTGTTGTTGTTGTTGTTGTTGTTGTCCTCACCATGATTTAACCTGGTCAGCTATAATGACTAACAGAGCCAGCAGACTCTCCTAACGCGTCAACATATCTGATCATGACCCTTAAAATTCTTCGGGTCAGTTTCCCAGACCCAGACTAAAGCTGGACTGAGAACATTTCCACTGGTAATTAATCTCTGGCTCTGCCGATCCAGGACTAGGATTAATCCAGGACTAGGATTAATCCAGGACTAGGATTAATCTGGGACTAGGATTAATCCTTCTTCAGGAAACGGGCCCTTGTCTCTCGTTTCCTCTACAAGCATCTTCCGTTGGCCCCATCTTCTCTCTCAGATTTCAATCCTTGCTGCCGTCACCTTCGACTTGCTCGCCGGGGATTTTAGGACCAGAACCCTTTTTTGTCTACTGCATACTGAAGAGCTGTGGGACGTGTCGGGAGGCCTTAGCTGGGATCAATACTAATCGCCTCTAATGGACTGCGAAAGTGTAGCCTGTGGCTACATCCAGCTTTTTTGTTCAAAAAAGGAATATTACTGCTTAGGTTTGATCAAACTGAGCCCAATACGCCCTGGGCTATCTCTTTTATTTGATCTTATGATGATTTAATGTTGAAATTGTTGCTCTCATAAGAAAACCTCACACCACCATTGTTAGCCAAATCTCACTGTCCAACCGCTTGTGAACTCGACTTGGGCATAAAACTTTTGAACTTGTTTTGGGGATAAAATCTCGTTTGATCAAACTGTAGTGTTCTCAAAATGGCCGAAGCTCCTTTGGCTCCTCCGTGTGCCAGTCAACCAGGATGGACAAACTAAACACGGAGAAAGAAAATGCGAGCAGAAAGCGTCAATGTCCTCGGAAACGAAAGGGTACATAGAGTAGTGGGAGGAGTCCAAGCCTGGTGAAAGGGTGCAAAGACAGACACCATGCCAATCGGAGCACCGCCGGAACACTGGAATGCCCGGAACGCTGGAACGCCCGGATCACTTGGAATGCCGGAAAGCCCGGAACACCCGGAACGATATTTGGACAGACCACGTCAAACTTCGTGACGTTTCTCTATAGTGTGGAAGGGAGAGAATGTGTTTGTGCATGTGGGCGGGGCCAGTGGGGCACACTTGCTACAACGCTGAACAACACTGCCAATTTGCAGTAGGCAGCTGCTAGAGCCCCAGCATGGCGGACGACTCCCTGGGCCTTGACCCGCGGGGTGTCCAAACTAGCATTCCTCCCTCTTGTTCATGCACTCATTAACATCCAACCTGTCCATTACAACTAGTGGATCTCCCCCCCTGACCGTGCGAGCGGACAGCCTGCCTGTTAAGGAGCAAGGGGCCCATCTCCCCTCCTGAAAACCTAATGCTTAGTCTGCAGGCTTCCTTGGTAACTTCCTTAAATTTACGAGGCACAAGTTAAAGGTTCAGCAGGACTGATGCAGCCAAGAAGGAAGTTAGGGATTACCCCACAAGGGGCTGTAGTTTCAGATGGGATTACCCCACAAGGGGTAGATTAAATTAGATTAGATTAAATTAGATTATCACAAAAAATGTGGATTTGGAGCCCATCTGGATGCTGTAAGCAGTGCATTAGCTGGTCAGAATGCCATCTGACGGATTATGAAGGCTGGTTAACACAAATTAGGAGTTTGAACAAGGATATGCAGTGTGGGTGGAGCTAGTCTAATGAGCGCTTTGTTGGGTTTCTTCTACTAATTAATTTGGCCCAGGAAGTGATGGGGCAGATGGCAGCCAGGCTGGGGAGACATGCGTCCTCTCTGCCCGCCTCTTCAGTGGCACTAGCACATTCCTGAGGGAGCTGATACAGATGTGGGACTGGTCCAGTGATGCGAACCCCAGTTTGCACTCTAATTGCCTTCCACTAGAGCCTCGTTGGCTTGTATGCATATATCCACACACACACACACACACACACACACACACACACACACACACACACACACACACACACACACACACTCCACGTTTGGATTTCCAGCGACTCAGCGATGTGCTCAAAAATGCATCTTTGGCCAGTCATTGCCACGGGGCAAAACACTGCCTGGATGACCCGTCCTGAATACTGACAACGTGCTCGTGTTTGGTGAAGAAGGCGCCTCCTGGCTGGATCACCCTGAGCAGCAGCGCAGTTCATGTGTCGCATGGATGGCTCGCTCCGTGTAGCCACGCCCCCTCCCCCCTCCCCCCGGAGGACAGACAGGTCACTAGCATGTAACGGGTCTTGGCGAAGCACCGTGGATACTGGGGAGGAACAGACATGGCAGATATGCTGTTGTGAAAAGTGTTTGGCGAAGCAGGTCAGCTCTGATTGGTCGGGCCCCTGCGGGGGTTCCGTCGGACCTGAACGGTGGTGCTCTCTTGGTCTCGTGATGGACGGCGGCAGAACGGGTCGAGAGCAATCGGTGGCGTAAGAGGCAGGGTGAGGCTCTGCTTTAAAACTCGTCGCAAATAAATGAGAAACGACTGTTTAAAAGTTCTAGTTTGTTTTTGGTGGAAAGTTTGAAAAGTGGCTGGTAAAGATAAATGGCTTGTATGCCTTACATTTTATGCAAAATACAATCAGAGAGCTAATAAAAGTTACAATGACTCATTTAAGGGTGTGTTTATACTTTAAATAACTTATCTTCATCTTCATTTCTGTTTTTTACCCGTTTCCTCTGTTAAACAATGTGTGTGTGTGTGTGTGTGTGTGTAAGTGTGTGTGTGTATGTATGTGTGTGAATATGTGAAAGACACAGAGCGATACAGAGATGCTCTCACAGGAGATGGGCTGGTTCTGAGCTGGCCCACGGTTCCGTGCTTGTGGGGAAGAGGCCGGACCTGCCAGTTGCCCCGGGGATGCAGTGCGTGAGTGCCCATTAGCCTGATGGGAGCTGGCGGCTAGGCAGGCCAGCGCTCACACACAGCCTCCTTCTCCCCAACGCTAATTAAAGCCGCCACACACGGGCAGCTGGGCCCCACCGCTGCATCGGATGGGTTAGAGCGGCCGCCGTCATACCCCACGGGGCCAGTAGGGGGCGAGCGGCGGGACACAGAGGGATGATGATGCAGTCGGCGCGAACACGCGCGGTCGTGCGGCGTAAGATCCGCCCAGCATCAAACTCCAGGTGACCAGAGTGGAGCAGAAAAGCACCTGGCAGAAAGGTGTAAACAGGGAACCACAGAGGAGGTGCCACAGAGGAGGTGCTTCAGACTAACACGAGGCCTCGGACCTGCTCTGCTAAAGGGAGGCCAATATCGCCGCCATGTTCACGCTTTCCCAATAAGCAGACCGGCCTGTTTGACAAAAGACAGTGTCTGATACGCATGTTTTATTCATGCGTCTGCCTCCGCCACCTCCTGCGTGTCTGTCAGATGAAAGAGGAAACAGCCTGAGCTTCTTCTCCCCAGTCGCTGCGCAGACGAGAGCGGAACGGCAGGCTCGCGCTTTCCCACAGAACGCAACGCAACCCACGCGTAGACGCCCGGGTGGAGTACGGCACCGTCTACGGCCAGCGGGGGCACACTCCTCCACCCTCCAGTGGGGGGCACACTCCACCCACCGCCCCCACCCTCTAGCAGCTGAGAACCCACCAGGGCAGCAGAGACCAGCGCTCAGGTTAGGGTTAGTGCTTTATGTTCTAAATCAAAACCATTCAAATGAACAGGTTGGCACCTACGATTTGGTGCCAAGTACCTCGGCGTGCTGCCTTTGCTCTGGGCGACTATCAGCAAACAGTCACTGCGACAAACAGGGGAGCCAATTTGCTTCCCATTCCATCTTTTTTCACAGTGTATTCAATGAACCTGTTGGCCTCCTAGTGCTCCTGTTGGGGCACAATGATCAGGCAGGCGAGTGCAGGAACAGCTCAAATCAGGCGACATTCGAACAGCTCAAACGGCAGAGACCCTGCCCACAAGCTTGCAGAAACAGCTGCAAAGAGGCTGCTAAACCTGGGGCTATTTCTCCCTGAGCACCTTGGGGTCACCACACAGACCTGAGATCAGTCCAACATCAGTTCAAACGGTGCCAAACAGTGGAGATTCACAGGACTTGATTTATCGACAAAAGGAAAACCTTCTCCTTCACAGCAGGTATTCATATTCATCAAGGTTTCCCAGTCATGCTCTGCATTAACAAAGACAGGACATGCGATGTTTGCGGACCTTTCTAAACAGAAAAGCCTTCTGGGTAAATGCCCAGGCTACCGTGCATAGCTGTGCTGTGTAGAGTTAACGTAGCCTTTTGTGAATTAAACCTTATTATTGTTAATTGCTCTGTGTATCATTGACTTACTTGGCCAAACACCAATTACACCAATTACACAAACCACAAGAACGAGCTTAATGTTATTATATACGACAGTCACAGACCTGAGCACTGTAATACTGTAACAAAGAACCTGCTAAGAGGAAATACAGCTACAAATTCAAGCACAAATTCACAAAACAAGTGCAAGCTTGCGTTATTCTGGAGGAACCATCCAGCGTCTCGCTCCTCACGGCAGGAGCAGCACCTCCTCTCTGACCATCCCTCCATCAGCACCTCCTCTCTGACCATCCCTCCATCAGCACCTCCTCTCTGACCATCCCTCCATCAGCACCTCCTCTCTGACCATCCCTCCCATCAGCACCTCCTCTCTGACCATCCCTCCATCAGCACCTCCTCTCTGACCATCCCTCCATCAGCACCTCCTCTCTGACCATCCCTCCATCAGCACCTCCTCTCTGACCATCCCTCCCATCAGCACCTCCTCTCTGACCATCCCTCCATTAGCACCTCCTCTCTGACCATCCCTCCATCAGCACCTCCTCTCTGACCATCCCTCCATCAGCACCTCCTCTCTGACCATCCCTCCATCAGCACCTCCTCTCTGACCATCCCTCCATCAGCACCTCCTCTCTGACCATCCCTCCATCAGCACCTCCTCTCTGACCATCCCTCCATCAGCACCTCCTCTCTGACCATCCCTCCATTAGCACCTCCTCTCTGACCATCCCTCCATCAGCACCTCCCTCTCTGACCATCCCTCCATCAGCACCTCCTCTCTGACCATCCCTCCATCAGCACCTCCTCTCTGACCATCCCTCCATCAGCACCTCCTCTCTGACCATCCCTCCGTCTTATTGAGCTTATCTGCGTGGGTCTAAAGGGAGTGTCAGTCAGGGGAGGGGCCTATCTGAGTGGGTCTAAAGGGAGTGTCAGTCAGGGGAGGGGCCTATCTGCGTGGGTCTAAAGGGGGTGTCAGTCAGGGGAGGGGCCTATCTGAGTGGGTCTAAAGTTCCTCATTGGTTTGGGGAGAAACAGTAGAAATTTACAGTGGAATTTACACAGAGGCTCCACAGATTTATGTTGGACATGCGTGCACATGTAATGTTGGACATGCGTGCACATGTAATGTTGGACATGCGTGCACATGCAATCACTAATACAAATCTCACATCTAAAGCCATGCAATGAGTTTACAAACAACAAGGAGAAAATTGGAAATTGTCAAGGAACAGAGAGCAGATGAATGAATTTGTCTGTACCCAACACACTGTCACCAAACACACAAGCACATGCATCAACACACATTCACTTCCCCAACCCACACACACACACAGAAACATACTGTGCAAGAAACAGAGAGACAGAGACAACTAGATGGTGATGGGTAGGTACTTTTCTCAGTGTGAAGTAGTCCCTAAATCACTACTGCTGCAGCAGGCAACAGTACAGCGAGCAACAAAGGAAAGAGAGAAAAACAGAGTGAAATGGAGAGAGAGAGAGAGAGAGGGAGAGAGAGAGAGAGAGGGAGAGGGAGAGAGAGTGGTAAAGAGCAAGTGTGAGATGCAGGGGTGAGAGGGAGATGAAAGAGAGAGTGTAAGAACTGAGTGGGAGGGTGAGGTCTGAGGCAGTGAGGGTGCAGTGATGCTGACTCCGTGTCAGGGACTGGCTGTCCTGCGCAAGGCTGGAATAAAGCATGCGACTCAGAGGCGGGGGGCTCCCCGGGGCTGCGGCTGATTAATTGAGCTGTCCGGGCCCTCTGATAGTGGCTACTTCACCCCCGGCTCTGGGGAAACTTAGCCCTGTCCCATTCTCCCCGTCCAATGAAAAAAAAACTCACTTTTGCCTGTTAGTCTCTGCAGCTAAAAATAAAGGCTTTCCCCCCTCATCTTTAACTTAGTCTCTCACTCTCCCTCTCTCTCTCTCCTCTCTCTCTCCCTCCCTCTCTCTCTCTCTCCCTCTCTCTCTCTCTCTCTCTCTCCCTCCCTCTCTCTCCCTCCCTCTCTCACACACACACTCATCTTAACATCCCCTTCACCTTGCCAGGGGGTTTAATGATTGTGGAGAGAGAGGCAACAGGACAAACAGCAGGCACCAATCACTCACAACCTGTGTGTGTGTGTGTGTGTGTGTTCTCACCCCAGAACCCAAAGCCAGGCCTCCAGTGGTACTCTAAGATGAAGTACTGCTGTCTCAGGTAAATGGCCACAGAAGGCAAATACTAGAGTGTTGACACTGTGCAAAGCTCAGCTATTTTGTCATGTCAGACCTAATTCTAGTGCAGGGGTCTTTTCCCTTTCTAACCTTATCTGTCTGTGCCCAAAACAGTGAAACGCTTCCTCAACAATCTAAAGACATCCTGTGTCCCGAGGAGGAAGTTCATATACTCTCTGGAGGAGATCCATTCACTCTTTTCAAATAAATCAAGACCAAATATTGCAATATAGCTGTCGCCTGTGATCTAAGCCCAGTGTCCAGCAAACACTTCCTGGCCAGTCATATCCGTAATGATCATATCTGTGCTCATTTGTCACTGGCCGCTCATCTCTAGGCCCAGTCCCCTGCGGTCTGGATCACTGCAGGTTAAAGAGCGTTAAGCTCTTACGTGGAACAACCTCACACAGCCAGCCTCACACAGCCAGCCTCACACAGCCAACCTCACACAGCCAGCCTCACACAGCCAGCCTCACACACCAACCTCACACTGCCAGCCTCACACAGCCAGCCTCACACAGCCAACCTCACACACCAACCTCACACTGCCAGCCTCACACAGCCAGCCTCACACAGCCAACCTCACACACCAACCTCACACAGCCAACCTCACACAGCCAGCCTCACACAGCCAGCCTCACACACCAACCTCACACAGCCAGCCTCACACAGCCAGCCTCACACACCAACCTCACACTGCCAGCCTCACACAGCCAGCCTCACACAGCCAACCTCACACACCAACCTCACACTGCCAGCCTCACACAGCCAGCCTCACACAGCCAACCTCACACACCAACCTCACACAGCCAACCTCACACAGCCAGCCTCACACTGCCAGCCTCACACAGCCAGCCTCACACACCAACCTCACACAGCCAACCTCACACAGCCAGCCTCACACACCAACCTCACACAGCCAGCCTCACACAGCCAGCCTCACACAGCCAGCCTCACACAGCCAACCTCACACAGCCAGCCTCACACACCAACCTCACACAGCCAACCTCACACAGCCAACCTCACACAGCCAGCCTCACACACCAACCTCACACACCAACCTCACACAGCCAGCCTCACACAGCCAGCCTCACACAGCCAACCTCCTGCTGCCAGCCTGCCAAGGTCAGCTCTCATACACTCGCTTCCTCTCCCTCTCTTTCTCTCTCTCTCTTTCCCTCAGTCTCTCCCTCTCCCTCTCTCTCTCTCTGTCTGATATATGTACCTTTCCAGTATGTGTTGCTTCTGCACTGAGGCAAGGTGACTGCTGGCCAGGGCAGGATGCGGAGGGGGTCGCTGGGCACTGCTTCTAGAACAGGCCCTTCCCAGCATGCTTACCGCTGCCAGATCAGGTCCTTCCCAGCATGCTCGGTGCTGAGCTCCCCCCCCAGGCCCCTCAGGTGGTTGCAGTGGTCTGTTCATACTGGGTTTTCGTCTTTAGTTTTCAGCCTTTACACTCTTGATTGACCTCATGCACCCCCTGGACCTCCAACACCCAAATCATGTATACCTGGTCCGTGCCGTTATTTACAAACATGAAACAGACTGTTATGCGCGACTGGTTTATCTTCAACTAAAACAAAAATGTACAAAGACGCAACATGAAGAGAGTGAAAAAAAAGAAACACAGCTCAGCCAATTACAGCAGAGCGGTTCCGTTTCAACTGTCCGCACTGCCACGCCCCCTGTTTGACAGGTCTCCACATATTTATTCATCTGCACGCATTATCGGGTGACCAAGATGAATCGAGACCAGCATTTGAGCTTTCCCAGAGCAGTCAATATCGCTCAAAGCCCTACTGTAATTACATGCAAATGCAGATTAGCTATGAATATTTTAAAAAGGATTACAGAAAGAATGTGCAAGAAACACACAGAAATCGCTCTTTCAGCGCCCCCACAAGTAAAACGACAAAAACACCATGAAACACTGGATAGGAGGAGCCACACTTTTATACCCGCGTTTCCTAGGCTGTTATTATTCTTTTATTTGTTAACTCTATTATTCACCAGCAAAGAGAAAGGGGGGGCATAAAGAAAAAGTAAAACGATTCACTCAGTTGTCAACGACTTCAGAGAGAAACAGGAGAAGCGCGGAAAATTAGAGACACAATTAACGAACTTTTAATTCTGTACGTTGTGGTAATGAGTCCATCTTGGTGAAGATTAGGCCTATGGGCATTGTCATCATAATTCTCCTTCTATTGTGGCATGCACAAAGCGGCCAATGAAAGACCCGCAGAATGAAGCGGACTCACAAAGCGCGAGTGACGCTGTCAGTCACAGATGTTTGGCTGTCAGTCTCTCCCTCAGCTTCTCCTCGCGGAGGCCAAAGGCACTCCGCACAACGCTCCGGCTCGGTTTTAATTGTAGCCTGACAAATGCTGCCTCTAATTTGTGGGCGAGGTACAAAAGGAGCTCTCAGACATCATGCTTACGGACGGCGGGGCGCCTCGTCCACGTTTGAGTGCTACTCTGTAAGATGAGTCACAGGCCAGCGTGTTCAGAAAGGCTCCGGGGAGGCGGGACGCCAGCACGGGTGAAACAATAGCTGACGGGGGTTTAGTGTTGATTGGCATTGCGCTGTTTGTTTCCTGTGTTGCCTGTCAGTCTCTCGCCCCTGTCAGTCAACGTGCAGAACGGCGTTTTTACAAAAACGCGTCTATTTATCTCCGGTGTATGCTGCTGTAGCAAAAAAGGTTGTTAACAAGCCTGCGTGCGTGTGTGTCAGTGGGGAGTTTCGCTGCGAACTGCAGAGAAATGAACTGTGCCCTCACAGTGAGAACCTTTGAATTCACCAAAGATGACCGGGACTCGCATCCGGTTTAGTTTGCACAGCGTTAGCTACAAAACGAAACGGTGACGTTTGCGGGCCAGTGTAAAGAGCCACTCAGCAGCATAGCGACGAGGACCCTTACTAGTGTAAACGTATGCATATGTTGAATTTAGGGGGTGGTTGTCCGATGGGTGTGACAGCCGAAACATGTCCTGCTAAGTACCTGATAAGAGGCCAGTAAAAGAAAATCTAAGAAATTGTGCAAAGAAATGTTATGTATAGTGTGTTGACAGCTTTTAATTGTGAATATATTGTGAATAAAATCACAGCAGACGGTAGATCAGTTAGCGAACAGACCACAGTGTATTCAAGTGGTGGGCAAACACTGTATTTAAGGGTTAAAGAATTAACACCTACTGGAGAAACAATCCTCGGGGGAAAAAAGGCTTGCTTAGAAGTCCAGCATGTTCCGGTCTCTTCCCATCACATGACACCACCAAGCCAGGAGGGTGAAGACCAGCACCCGTCCCCTCCTGTACACACGTAGTGATTGGACCACCAATCACCCAATGACAGGCCATTTAGACCACTAAACCTCACAGTAGTCCCACCCATTTTTTAACTTTCATAATTCCCTTAGGCAAGTTTTAGAGAGATGTCAAAATCAGTTTTTTCCTCAGTCCATATGCATATGAAATTCATTCTATAAGTGATATTTTCCTAGACATGAAGTC
Organism: Brachyhypopomus occidentalis; assembly: GCA_020368025.1. Classification (NCBI taxonomy): domain Eukaryota; kingdom Metazoa; phylum Chordata; class Actinopteri; order Gymnotiformes; family Hypopomidae; genus Brachyhypopomus; species Brachyhypopomus occidentalis. The sequence continues at coordinate 721,482 of JAGXOD010000003.1, forward strand.
TGAAGTCTAGCGGGGGGGGGGGGCAGACTGAGTGCTTCCTCCTCTCGGCACAAACTGCCATCTACAAGCCTAGGGGTCAAATGTCATGTATGAATTCCAAACCAAGCAAGGAGTGTGAACGGAGACCAGATCACGTCCCAGAATACTGCAGCACTCCCTGTGTCTGTCACACACACACACACACACACACACACACACACAGAGGGCTGATTTTAAGACCCACTTCAGGTATTCCACACTTAGCGTTAGCTATAACTGCAACACGATGACAGACACCTCCTGACGAATAATCGTGTAATGGAAATCCCAGCAGAGGACACGTGGGTGGGAGAACAGAGGCAGAATGAAGCAGAGGTTCTGTGTGGGTGAGCGACGGCACGGATGGGCCCTGGATCTTATCAGTGGGATCTGCTGATCTGCACTCAGCCCAAACTCTACCTGCTCCACCCACATCTAGGAGTGCTGAGAGGTAGACAGCCCTGAGGGGGTGTGTCCTCCAGCTAATGAGAGGTAGACAGCCCTGAGGGGGTGTGTCCTCCAGCTAATGAGAGGTAGACAGCCCTGAGGGGGTGTGTCCTCCAGCTAATGAGAGGTAGACAGCCCTGAGGGGGGTGTCCTCCAGCTAATGAGAGGTAGACAGCCCTGAGGGGGTGTGTCCTCCAGCTAATGAGAGGTAGACAGCCCTGAGGGGGTGTGTCCTCCAGCTAATGAGAGGTAGACAGCCCTGAGGGGGTGTGTCCTCCAGCTAATGAGAGGTAGACAGCCCTGAGGGGGTGTGTCCTCCAGCTAATGAGAGGTAGACAGCCCTGAGGGGGTGTGTCCTCCAGCTAATGAGAGGTAGACAGCCCTGAGGGGGGGTGTCCTCCAGCTAATGAGAGGTGGACAGCCCAGAGGGGGTGTGTCCTCCAGCTAATGAGAGGTAGACAGCCCTGAGGGGGGGTGTCCTCCAGCTAATGAGAGGTAGACAGCCCTGAGGGGGGGTGTCCTCCAGCTAATGAGAGGTGGACAGCCCAGAGGGGGTGTGTCCTCCAGCTAATGAGAGGTCTACTCCACGAGTAGATCCTCTTACTTTTATTTAGTAATTTTTTTAGATATATTTTTTCAATAATTGTGCATATTATTAAACTTGCTGGGGTAGCAAGCTCTGTTACCACAGAAATAAATCCTGCCTGATATCAGTCAATACCTAGAATTTCTTTGATGGCCATGCCCGACTGACCGACCCAAATGGGTCAAGGGTGACATCTGTGACACTCCAAGGTGCAGCTCTTCCACGCCGAATTCTCCGTATGTATCTGGACCATGTGTATAACCAGGCGAGCAGACAAGAGTGAATTAATGAACAAAAGGAGGATCGTCACGTGAACAAAGCACGCGTCAACACCACAAGCCAGAGAGTGGGACCACCGAAAAACAACAGCACAAGCAACCCCCCCCCCCCCGCACTGCTGCAGGAGTCACGGGGCCACACTCGCATACACTGCCCCGTCAGGAGAGAGAGAGGGAGAGGGAGAGAGAGGGAGAGAGAGAGGGGGGGGAGAGAGGGGGGGGAGAGACAGAGAGAGAGAGGGAAAGAGAGAGGGACTTAGAGAGAGGGAAAGAGAGAGGGAGAGAGAGAGGGAGGGCAGGAGGGAGAAAGAGGGAGAGAGAGAGAGGGAGAGTTGGAGGTCCAGCTGCAGAAAGGCACTGTGGGTAGAGGCTGAGAGCAGCGCTGGGCTCAGGGTGCCGCCCGCTCGCCCGTGAGGCAGGCAGGCCAATCAAAGACGCTTTTCTTCCCTACTGAGTCGCATAGGCGCAGAGGTCAGCCTGCCTTTCATGGGCCATGGCGGAGGAAAGCGAATAAGTGGGCTTTGTGAGACGATGGCTTATTGCTGTGTGGGTAGGCGCATGTAATGCCATCTCCTCCAGCTTTGATGGGATAAAGGCAAGAGCCGCAGAAAGGAGAAGAGCGAGGGAGACGGAGAGACGTGAACACATCCCCTGCCTCCGTCAGCAGGGCTCGCCGCCTGCGCTGTGTCATGCAAACATTTGGATGGACTGTGAACTTGAGATAAGTATGCATATGAGTGGACGTCCTGCATCGCCCAGGCTGGGCTGTGACCACCTGCACCCCGCAAGCTGCAGACGCCCCTGGGGATCTGGAACGGCAGCCGAGGGGGTGCTGGGGCCCGGGGGACACGGTGACATGTGCCTCTGTCTCTGTCTCAAGTGCATCCAGCGCATGAACGTTTTCGTTATGACACAGGATGAGAACCTAGTGCCGGTGACGTAGCCCAGGTTTATATTTGGCTATTTAGTTTGCTATATCCAGTTCTAAAGTCCAAAACACGGTCATGTTAGAACCAAACAATCAAGCAAGCAAGCAAGGTTTATAAATAGATAACCTGAAATAAAAAGGTTTGTATTTGCACAAATGAGAATATATAAATGATATGTAAAGTCGAATTGTGCCATCTCCATCAGCAAACACTTTCACACACGAGGTCCAGGGAGCAGCCGAAACCTTGCACAGCGGTAGGAAGGCTCCGTTACAGTTAGCTTTTCATCCTGCGGCACTACTTCAGGGAAAATGTTATTCAGTCCGGAATAGGGAAAATATCAGATTGAAAGAGAGTTTAATTGCTGAACGTTTCACTTTCGTTGCCAACGAGTCATTCTGCTCGCCGGCGGCACTTAATCTGGGTTTAAGCCGATTAACATACTGATATTTGTGTTCTCTGCTTTTCCAGCGAAACCCCTAAATGTCACGGAAGAGGCCGATTTAAATTCACAGCTCTCCTCAGTAGGGCTGCAATGATAACATCATTCTTTCTCCTTAGCCGATATAGATTACAAATCCGAACTGAAGGCTTTCACGCAGGCAATTAGTTGTGGCTTTGTTCTGCAAATGGAAGATCTCTGCAAATCAGACCTCGGAGCCTTCATCATTCCCCTCATCATCAATATATCTGGCCTAATATTGGCCCAGGGCTCAAATAAGCGCGCTCTGTAAAAGGTCTACCTGAGATGAACAGCGGCGCGCGAACACTTCTGGAGCGATCAGACGGAGGAAACTCATTTGATCGGATGATTAATAACTCATAATCCCTGATCACTGAACAAAATGTCTCCAGAGACGCCATAAATGCACAGATTGAAATTTACTAATGACCTACATTTTCCTGCGTGTAGAGCAGTTAATTGTCAAAACAATTAGCCTACCACATAATATTGTATGGACAGTGTAGCATCCTACGTCCATCTACACAAATTATTTATCAAATGATTTATCCGTTGGTATACTGTTTTACCCCCACCCTTTATTTGTAATTTGTCCAATATATGATGAGTCCCTGACGGGGCAGGGCGGAACTCCACGAATGTAATCGTTTCCGAACCTTTGAAATAATTTCCGAACCTTTGTAATTGCTGCGCATCCGAACCAGAGAGGACCAGTGCAACACAAGCGCTTGTGCAATCTAATCGTCCAGAATCTATTCGTTACGCTATTCTATCCAAAACGAGAGTAAACCAGCAGACATGTATTCATTTGAAAGGACAGGCTCCAAAACGGTGTGAAAAATGAGCGCTGATGAAAAAAAAGTTGAACGCATATATATTCATAGTGCCACATAATCCGGATTACATTTTCTTTTTGTCTGTAGGCTAAAATTTACCTAATCTAATGGTACAAACACATAAATAAAGGTAATACGAGACTCTGAAACTTCACTGCGCGTTGACACTCTCGCTCCCTTAGCCCCCCCCTGCCCCCCTGCCCCCCTGCCCCCCTGCCCCCATGTGCGTGTGTGCGCGTGTGTTTATGTATTCAGTGATTCAGAGAGTATCTTCGGTTCTTACCACCACCATGTGGAGATCCAGACCACTGTAGAGTGGGTACGCTTACTTAAAAGGACAACAACCGCAACAATAACAAAAAGACAATAATAGTACCGATATCATTGGTAATAATAATAACCATCTCCTCTTTGGATTATTCATGACCAGAACACACCTCCAAATGAAAAATACGTTATCGATCAGACTACATACGACAGCCTAAATTTGTTTTTGCTTAATGAATTACGTCTGTCTTTATTTTTTATGGTTATATATATATATATATATATATATATATATATATATATATATATATATATATATATATATATATATGCGCGTGTGTGTGTGTGTCTGTGTGTGAGAGAGAGAGAGAGATTTAGTAATAATATAAAGGACTTTCATACGACTCTCGCGTTCATATGAATGAAACTAAAGTGATTCTGTCCAAAGTGAAGACAGACCTCGACGTGGCACACCAGATTCTAGATGAGAGAAACAAACCCGACGGCTCACTGACTTTTACACAGAACCCAAAAATCCACAGGAAAAGGTAGACCGTTAAATTCTTCCCTCCACCAGGAACGGGGTGAGAATAACAATACGAGAGCGGACAAGCGTCCAAGGCACACGTGTAATGGCCATTGAATGCTCCATTCTCTGCTCACTCTCCAGCCTATTCAACAGTGCCATTCTGTGCGCGGCGTAGAATGAATATCATTGCCTCGTTTGAGATTCCTTTGCTCTCGCTGTAGCTTACAAAACGAATTTAATTAAAACAGGAAAAGAAAAAGAAAAGTAGAATCGGCATTCACGCTTCTAACATGAACTCTTAGCAACAAATCATGAGATCGTGTACTTTCCACATTATGGTTTAATGGACAAAACGCCAGAGCCTCTTTATCTTCGCGAAGTGACTTTGGCTATAAAACCGGGGCCGTGAATTCAACAGTAAGGTTCTGGGAATGAATGAATGCTATTTCCGAGGGATATGGTGCACTAAAACCTTGGCATAGAAATGCAGTGAGGCACCCCGTCAAAGGCAGAAAAGTAAACAGAGAGAGTGCTGCGTGCGCGCTGCTAGAGGACAAGCGCATAGCCACCTCGCGCACTGGGTACCGATAACGCTGTCACCCACCTTGCTGCGAGTCGCTCACGCGGACCGCCACTGAAGTGAGCAGGAAGCCGAAGTAACACAGAGAAGACGCCAGCTTCATGTTTAGGGTGACAGAAACTCCTGTATCTCACATGTCCAATAACATATCCCTTTTTGGCTTGTAAAGGAAGATTCGACTGCTAGAGTGAATTCTCGAGTACTGATTTAAAAAAAAACTGGCTCAAATTAGTCCTCCTGTTTAGTTTGGGAGAAGCGTCGGTCGAAAAGATGTGAAAGTTCAGACAGCAGTGAAGCGGTATGTAAAGAGATTTGACAGGATCGCGATATAACGCTCATGCCATTACTCTCGTCAGACCTCGCTATGCAGCGACGCCACAAGCCCTTCTGACACACACCCACAAACTTCTTCCCTCCCTTTTTTCGCCCGATTGGTCCAAAGTCAGCATAATTACATGTAAACCCGCCCTTCACTCTTCGATGTACAGCGTCATTGGTCTAGTGGGTATTGCGTCCAAGTACACCTGTCTCGTTGTATGGTGAATAACTAATAAACTATCCGTTAACTTTCGAAACAGTTGTTCCTGCCTGAATATGACACACACACACACACACACACACACACACACACACACATATATATATATATATATATATATATATATATATATATATATATATATATATATATATAGAGAGAGAGAGAGAGAGAGAGAGATAGATAGATAGATAGATAGATAGATAGATAGATAGATAGATAGATAGATAGATAGATAGATAGATAGATAGATATGTAGTAATATGCAAACTTACTGCACACACATACACACAAATATATATATATATATATATGTGTGTGTGTGTGTGTGTGTGTGTGTGTGCAGTAAGTTTGCAGTAAGTCAGCAACACAGAACGAGGTCCTCTCATAGACACGATAGATAGATAGGTCCTCTCATAGACACTCCCACTGCTCACCTGCCATAAAAGGTGAGCGACTTCTGCAGCTACAGCATGAATATCTGTATACAAAGAGAAAAATGGCAAGACAGACATCTAAGAGAAGAGAAGAGGGGAGGGGAGGAGAGGAGGAGAGAAGAGGTGAGGTGAGGAGAGAGGTGTGAGGTGAGGAGAGGAAGAGAGGAGAGAAGAGAGGTGAGGTGTGAGGTGAGGAGAGCTGTGAGGTGAGGTGTGAGGTGAGGAGGAGAGGTGAGAAGAGAGGTGAGGTGTGAGGTGAGGAGAGGTGAGGTGTGAGGTGAGGAGAGGTGTGAGGAGAGGTGTGAAGTGAGGAGAGGTGAGGAGTTTCACTGAACATATGACATAAGAAATAAGTGATGGCAAGAATTGACAAGCACCCTAAGAAGGAGCTAATGGAGCTACACTGCCCTGGGTCAAGATGCACTTCCTGTTGTGCTCAGTGTGCAGATTAACAATCACCCCATAAACTTTACTGACACTCATCTGAAGCAGCCTGCTCTTGAACTGTTGTCTACCAGGTGTGCGCCACTTCCGCAGTGCTGCTGTAGTACTAACCTCCCTGCCACAGGGGGGAGACATTTCCCAACCTCATGTGTTAGAGTGAAACCCAGCAGAGATCAACCTTTCGACCTTTCGTTTGCTTCAGATAAACTTTTCCACCTTTATTTGACGTCTTCTTAAAACATATTAAAACAATTTGGTCCGACCTGACCTGTGTAATGTATAGCATTCACCATGGGAATTGTGGGTATATTAAATGAATAATTAAACAATGACATGCTTATGTTTAGTTTTGAGGTTTCACTGCAAACTTAACCCCAAACAACCTGCAGGATGTTTCTAAAATGCCTCCAAAATGTTTTGTTTTACTTCATCAGCATCTTCAGATGTTTACTTGTAATGTAATCTACAGGATTACAGACTAGAGACAGCCTCTCCGGTTCTGCCAAAGCCCCCCCCCCCCCCCAATGCCAGGTTTAATGGTAATCTTATACATAGCTTCATGATTTCTTTAATGGTTGTGGATTAAAAGACAAAGGACTACCAATAAAGCCCGCCCCTCAGGAGACCCTTCTGTGAATATGCAATTCACACACACACACAATATCAGAGTAATGAAGCAGCTTTATCCAGCGAGGCCGGGTGTGTTTACCGCTGTCTCTCCCCCCATCTCTCATTACACTCAATGCATTCAAAACACGCCAGTCACATTCAGGGGCATGGCACAAAAGACAGACAGCACTGCATTCTGGGTACCCACAATGATTCATCTATCACAGAGTACTGTTCCCCCATAGTCGGGCATGTTGGCAAACAAGAACATTCATGCCACAAATTGAATGTCAATAGCACAGTAATATAAGTAGAGCCACGAATTGCCGGTGTAAAGCAGCGATCGGCCCTTGCATATCTGCAGCCCTGGAGGCTCTGATGGCTGGGGTAGAGATTGTGAAGCTTAATGTTGAATGGAGCTACATTTAGGATGATGATATTGGTTTAAGAGAAATACCACACAGTGTAGCCCAAGTGTAACATTAGAAAGACCTTCAGGGCTAGTGCTCTGTAAAGCACTCTGTAAGCTTATTTATTTTAAAAGCCCAGGATAATATATGCAGAGATTGTTACTGCACAACCAGGGCAAATACAACACAGCAGGTTGAGCTGAAAGTCCAGTTATGTGACAGCAGTACTGTTAACTACTGGCACACTGTAGCATCGTGGATATACGGGGGATAGTGTTTCTCTGCTAAGACGTGGTCATTATTAATGGGGAAAGGGACTTCAAAACTACTATTCTGAAGAACGTTTAATTTGGTTTGTCGTGAAAGACACTGGGCAGACGGTGTTGACTTGAGCCTTGATCACGAGATCCTTCTTGAGCGTCATGACAGGTTCAAACGAGATGAACTAATACATAGAGATGACTCTTGGATAACGCCGCCACTTTCCATAATTACCAGCAGCCTCGTGGAAAAACACCAGGGAATGATTCTATTTAAAAAACTTTTTGTAAGATTGTTCAAAAGAAAATTACATTTCAATTCACTTGTCTAGACTCACTTCAGCGAATAACCTAAACCGCAACCTTTAAAAAGTCTGTCCTTTTTTTAACAACAGATTCTATATCCAAGTTAATAATTTCCGCTTTCACTCCGATGGTTTAAGGCTAAATGTGATATTTATGGTCTCGGTCTCCCGGTGTGCGCTCAGTCATCATCGCGGTGTGGAAGTGCCACGTCCCTTCGCGAGCCGCTGAGCGATGAGCAGAAGTACCGAATTACGTTCGCCCGATTAAGTGGCCACTGCCCTAGCAAGCCACGTTCATCTCACCCTGATGGAGGGATCGACAGGTGTGTAATTGTTTCACGTTTGGTGAGTGCTCACCGCTCCTATAACGCGCTCGGAATGACGGACGGGTGCACGTGCCCCAGACATGGGGATGTACCACGTCATAGTGGGGAGAGAGAGAGAGAGAGAGAGAGAGAGGGAGAGAGGGGGGAGAGAGGGAGAGAGAGGGGGGGGGGAGAGAGAGAGAGAGAGGCTACGTACTGCACATATAGTCTGCTTGGTGAGAAAATAGATACCACGTACCCTTGTGATGGTGATGCACATTGAACAGCTGACGTTGCAAAATTACTGGGTATTCAAGAGCTCAGAGCAGGCTACGTCAAATGGGGCTTGGAAGAGGAGGAGAACAACACTGTTCATGTAATTAATGGACCGTGGGATAGCTCCTCCTTGAGAATCAGGACAGGACACGGAACCAACCAAAGGACCATTTATTGTGAAATGCTGCCATCTAGAGGGCAACCAAAGTCTCTCGGGCACCATCACCAAGAAGTTAATGAAGCAGTAAGTTGTAGTTCTGGTACCTCATAAGTGAAAATCCCGGCAGTAGTAACCTAAAGTTAGAGAATATTTTATTAGCTGCTACGCCAGTTGTTTTTTTTTAAACTTAAGTGATATTGTAAACGCAAGATATTACAATATCAAGTGTTAACATTCATAAATAATTAAGTTGAAATTGTGCCATCTGCTGGATATGATATAGTATGGCAATAAAAAGCAAGGGCACGACTTTTAATGGCTGGTTTAATGTATATTCATTTTTGTTCGAGAAATTTAATTAAGATAAAATGATAAAATTCAAGATAGATGAAATTCATTAAAATTAATCAAATCATTAAGACAATTGCAAGCATATCTTAAAATTAATTATTGCTATTTACCTCACAAAGTGAACAGTAAATTCAGCTGGGACCGATTCTGAGCCTGTTGCGGCGAACAGTTAAGAATATATGCAATTAAAATGAGACTGAAATGCTGGAAAATTAGGTGATTCTTATCGATCGTGCAGATTAGCCAATACCACTAGAGGGCAGTAACAGCTCTAAGTAGACTGACGTGATTCTTTCATTCTGTACGTGTGCTATACTTTGATTTCTGCAGCTGAATACATTTGACCATCTAACAGACAAGCTTAGTGAAGAATTATGATTACTTTACGTGGAGAGCACAGACAGGAAGGATGTCGCTGAGAAACATAAATATAATAATTCACCTAAAAATGAACGTTTTTGGGTTCAAATCCTGGTATGTAGTCCTTGAACAAAGCCTTTGGCCTCCTCACCACCAGGAGGCACCGTACAATGGCTGACCCAGTGCTCTGACCCCAACTCACAAAGACTCTAGTATGTGTGTAAAGATGTATTTTCACTGTACTGTACTGTACTGTACCATCTTCTCATTCCTGCAGCTAAGGAAAGTTTGGTTAAAATTCATTATTTAATGAATGGTCTATAAAACCAATTGTGTCTAATTCATGAAACTCTAATTTGTAGTTTACAGGTTTATGGTAGCGTAGAGCACAACTGAGTTTGTTTCCCAAATTACTTTGAAGAGGATATGCAGATTTTTGTGTCTCAGTTTCAAGGTCCCTTTTCATCCTTACTGTCACGACACTCAGTCATTTCACAGCCGATGGTGGCTGATACAGTGTTTGAACTGTGTGGTTAGTCTTTTCTGGAATCATACCTCAGTTCCCCACATTCACTGGTTAATTGCTATTAACTGATTCACATGCTGATTGGTTAGTTTTTTGGTCCCACCCTCCCACCTCCCCCACATGCACAGAAAGAGAGAGAAAGAGAAACATGGTAATAGACAAACAGAAAAGAGAGAGAATGAATAAGTGAGAGAGAGAGAGAGATAGAGAGAGAGAGAGAGAGAGAGTGGCACAGAGGCAGACATACTGCACACTCGTTGGCCCACACAGCACGGCATTCAGTCAGATCCTGTCTGGGAAAAGACAGTGCGCTCTGTGCAACCTCCCCACCTGACTCATAGCAGCCTGGGCTGTATTAGCCCACACCCAGGTGCCGCAGAGCTGGGGACGTGTGCTACCATTAACTCTCACAGTCCCAGCCTGAAGTCAAACGCTGGAAGGTGTGATGTTCTAGTGATGTTCTAAAGTGTGATGACAGAATAGGCAAACCGCAGCTTTCATACAATCATCTGTGGCCTTAAGCACCGTTCCTACTGGCCCCGTGGATGAGAACAGCCCCAATCACAATGTTTACCGACACAGAACTCCTGAATGCCTCTCTGGTAGCACTGAGAACTTTCCTCAAACTATATATAGTAGACTTATTGTAGACTGTAGACTTTATAGATACATAGATTGATAGATAAAGATTAATAAAGATAAAGATTAATCAACATTACATTATACATTATGCGCTTCAGGTTTTAGGATTTGGGATTTGACTCTTTCACAATTTGCACTCTGGAAATTCCAGTTCCGATGGAGAAGCACTTACTAAAAATATTGTGACAGCAGACAACAATAATAAAAACATTTGTGAGCGTGTGCAGGCACGTGTGTGCATGCACGTGTGTGTGCACGTGTGTGTGCATGTGTGCTCTTTACCACACTGTAGTGCTTCATCAGAGGCTTGTGTAGACATCTGCTGGGTTCCTGGGTTCCTGCCTCACTATCCAGCTAGAGTCGAGTCTCCTGCAGCTCTCTGTACCCAGCACATGCAAAGGAGACAACATCTTGAAATCAGATCAACCTCTATCCTTCCCAAAACCCTTGCAGTTTAAAGATTACACCTTAGTCGCTGCACCGGTATCACTTTGAGTGTGCAGTGTATGAAACACCAGGCACGTGGGGACACCGGGCGCTGACACCAAGTCCTTCTAGTCCCACTCAAACCCACAACACACACACTGTTAATAGTAAAGCGCAAAGTACTGAAAGAAAAATGCGTAACATTTTTAAAAGAACTTGCAGCAGTCAGTAAGAGCAGGTGTGTTTTTCTACTTTGGTTCAGCAACACAGGGCCACTATTTCAACCAGCGGATGCAGGGATCAGCAATTTTTCAAAAATATAAACATGCATCGGATGAATGAAAACATCACAGCCGGCACGTGAAGCTATGGGAGTGTAACAGGAGGTCAGAAATGACTTGTGTTTTCCCACTAGTGCCCACAGAATACTGCAGGGTTTATCCACCTTATTCTTCCCCAAGTGACTCTAACCATATCTGATTCCAACACAGCAGACTTATGTGTTATCAGATTTATCTGATTCCAACACAGCACGGCACCAAACACCACCTCTGTAGCTCCACTTGCATTAGATGCAAGTGCTTTAATTGTGAATTGTGAAACAACACAGCTGTTTTAACAGTTGTGATACTATTTCCCCCTAAACCAAACAGAATATACTTACACCAGCTTTTGAAGGAGGTAAAGTATTTCAGGACACATGGCAGATTAAGACGCTTATACGTCATATGTTTTTGTGGAGGACATTATCATATTAGGTGTGCCATATTTGGACAATTTTTGTATTTGGAAACAAAGCATGTAGGTTTATTATGTGGTGGTGAAATGAAAAAGCCTTTGCAGAAAACCCATAGACAGTGTGAGAGTAAGACGAGATGTCCAGAATAGCCCGACGTTTCCAGGAGAGTCCAACTCCAACACAGCTTGGGTGAATCACTACTTATGAATCTGGGAGAGTCTGATGGACGACTTATTAATATTAATATCATGGGGAACTTCACGATTAAGAAGTTGAACTTTTTAACTGTCACACGTCTGCAGAAATGATCTGCACAATGTATCCTGCTACAAGGTTCTAGTTTACACCCTCCCAAGTGTTGGGTGTTGCAAAACGATACGCTGGTAAACAGGGCATGTGACTCACCTAATCCAGCCTGGGTCGCTCGGCAGGTAGAGTCCCATGACTCAGCTTCTCTGATGGATCCTTCTGCGCTTGCTAACCCTACTGCAGATAACTAACCAGGTGAGCTCCAGCTTGCTGAAGATGCTCTCTGTATGAGAAGCTGGGTTGTCACCAGCGTAGAGGCTTTCAGATTTGTCATTTAATATCAGCAGTGCTGTTTTTTTCGATTAATTAATCTGCAGAATCATATTTCTGTAAGAATATGTAAATAAATAACACTGGCTACGTGCAGTTTAATTAACCACAAATAGACTGTGAAGTCACTGTGTGTTGTACCACACAGACATGTGTGTGTGTGTGTGTGTGTGTTACACTGTCAGCACTGCAGCTTTCTTAAGTTTTCATAAGTTCTCAACACAAATGCCACTAAAAACCTGAGCACCCAGTTGTTAATACAATCTGATCAAGAGGATTTTGCAGTGTGCTGGTTCTATTAATGTTAAACCATGTGGCTCACAGTGTCTTTTAGGTAACTCACAGTGTAGTAGATTTCTTCTCTTATTGTCTCTTAGCACAAAGAGACGTAAAGGTGGGTTTCTACTTCTTACACTCAGATCTCCTGGAGTCTCAGCCTTGTGTTTTCTGGGTTACAGACAGTTACATTGAACACGGCTACTGTTCCCTCTTAAGGCCAAGATATCACACAGAAATTCAGCTGGAATATAATATTTAATATAATATAATATAATATCACATTTTACAATTTGTTTGTTTATAATCAAGATTTGCGTCTGATCCAAATCCCTCTTCCTAAATGGAAACTCTGACCTCGGCTTTCTGATTCTGATTTTGCCAAGCTGTGCATTAGGCAACGAAATAGCAAATGTAACTTGTTGTTAACCGTTACGCTCATTTTTAAAGGTTTTTGATGGCCTACTGTCTTTATTTGTTGTTAACGAGAAAGAAGCACCAATCTGACAAAACTACACTGCAGAGATATGAATCCCACTTTTTTTTCATTCATTCATTATCCGTACCGCTTATTCCCGCTAGTCGGGGTCACGGGGGGCTGGAGCCAATCCCAGCATCTCCGGGCGAAGGCAGGGTACACCATGGGCAGTTCGCCAGTCCACCACATGGCCAACACGCACACACACACTCACACCTACACCTACGGGCAATCTAGAGTGACCAATCAACCTAAGATGCATGTCTTTGGACTGTGGGAGGAAACCGGAGTACCCGGAGAAAACCCACGCAGGCACAGGGAGAACATGCAAACTCCACACAGAGCAGCCCAGACCGAGAATCGAACCTCGAACCCAGACCGCCTTGCTGTGAGGCGACAGTGCTAACCACCACACCACCATGCCGCCCTAAATCCCACTTCTATAACATAATAACTCAAGTCTGTTAGGAAACAGTAACGTGTTATGAATATTAAAGACGCTATGTTTCATTGACTTATTTGGCTATGATTCATATTCAAAGACTATAAAAATCACGGAGGACTATCAATATATGGGTTAACGCTGCGTTTTCTTAAAAAAAGAAAGAATTAAAAGCAGCTGTTTAAATCGTATCAGAGGCGTACGGTGGAAACAGGCGCGACGTGATGACGTGATGGCGGCCGCTTTCCTTTTGCTCTGTTATGGAAGGTCGCATTGTGGGAGGCGATGTAGGTTATGAAAATTGTGGGAGTTGTATTTCATGACTTTGTTCCTTTGTAGGCTGCGACATTCCACATGTTTATTTTCATATATTTCGATTTTTTTTACATCGTGCTTCTTTAAACGTTTTAAGAACTAAATAAACAAAGTAGCGTAACATTCTTGCGTTTTCTCTTTATTTATTAGTCAGGTCGATGTTATTTATCTTCTACGAATACTATGAATGGCATATATTTGTAGCACTGGATCCTTGATCGATGTGATTAACGGAGCTGTAATATTATCTTTTTCTGTTCGTCAGACGAGTTTCTACTCATAACAGCAGCCCAAAGCACACTCTATCCATTTGTAAAGACACTGCAAATTAGAGCAAATGTTTCTTGTCAAAATCGCAGTGTATCATAGCATACGTTCACCTTTTGACATGTCATTTGTCTCAGATAGCGCCCTCTGCCGGACATATCTGGAGTCCATGTTTAAGTGTGGAACTAAATCCAACATTGGAGACTGAGATCTAGTAAACTAGGAACAGTCGGCACCTACGTTTTTATTTATTTAAGATTGAAAAATGTTCCAACTGTTAATATATTTTCTTGTGCAATGGCTCCAAAAACTGAAGTTTGAGGGTGTCAAAGTTTCTTCTGAGGAGAGCAAGAAATGGCAGGCCCTGGCAGAGGAGGGTTCTATTCACCACGCGCAGACGCTGAGTCACCGCCAGGTCTACGGGGGGCGATCTGGGACACGACGTGAAGGGTTCGCTGTGGCACCAGCTTGGAGCTGTGAAATGCCAGCATCACAGTTGACTCCAATTGCAGGAATGAGGGAATTATCTTCAGTGTGAAGCCAAACACCTTAAATACAATCCCATTTCATGGATGGTCTATAACACTTCCTTATTCCCATCCCGTGAGAGAGGAAAATACATTTTCTTGGTATTGTTCAGGTCTAAACGGAACATTAAGTAGAAATTTGTGTAATTTACTCATATTTTAATGGAACATTCTACTTAGTGTTTCTTTCAGAAAGTTTCATGTCTGCATATTTGGTGCTTGCATCTGTCTCAAGACATTTGTTTTTGAGTTTATATAAGTCATATCTGTTTTTTTTCCAGTTTCTATAAGTGATGTCCGTTACGCTGTTTGGATACTGCTCATTTTTGAGTTTATACTAGTCAAATCCGTGACACTGTTTATTTCTAAGTTTATATAAGTCGTATCCATTACAGTTTGGACACTGTTATCTTTGAGTTTATAGTAGTCATATATGTTATGCTGTTTGGACACTCTTTATTTCTGAGTTTTTATAAGTCATATCCGTTACACTGTTTTGACTTCCATTTGAGCCATCACTGGTTTGCTCTTAACTAGCAGATGAAAGGTGCATGGTTAGTGAGGGGCAACACCTTGTTTGCACCGTAACCGTGACATTTGACACGTGACATTTCTCACACAGCGTGTGCACTGTAACTCTCTCAGGCGAGCCTGAAAGAAGAGCAGGTCTGGTTTTTGTGCAAGGCTGCATTTTCGCCAAGGCTGGCGTTCAGCTCGGAAGGTGTGACGAGCGGATGGAGACGAGCGCGGCAGCCCGGGCTGAACCGTCTCCCTGCCCCGCTCACACGCGCCTCTCCTCGGCGGTTACGTCCTACTGACCTTTACGGTCCGAAGCTCTCAGGCGCCTCAGGATGTGAGAGCTCGAAGAGTGTAAGCAAGACGTCTGTGTTTGCAGGCTGAAGCTGTAATACGCAAACACCGCACAGAATCAGTGACATCAGACGCCAGCACGCCAGCCTGCAGCTCATTACTGCGCCACTGTGGGAGTGGGCGTGGAGGTGGGCGTGGAGGTGGGCGTGGAGGTGGGCGTGGCCCACGCTTTACCTTTTCATGCACCTTTGGATATGCGTCAAGCTCCTTGTGCATCCAGGTGAGTATGACATGGTGTCATGGGGTAATGGTGTAGGTGCCTCCTGTACTGGGAAATGTCATCTTCACTTGCTTCCTGTTTTCAGTTCACCTACTGGCAGCTGTGTAGCCATTTTTGTCAAACCACTGTTTCACTGTTGTCCTCTAGTTCTCATTCCCTCCTCCCACACCCCTCTCCAGCTTCACTCTCTCTCTCTCTCTCTCTCTCTCTCTCTCTCTCTCTCTCTCTCTCTCCCTCTCTGTCTTCCCCTCTTTCTCTCCCTCTCTCTAACCCTCTCTCTCTCCCTCTCTCTCGCTCTCTCTCTATCTCCCTCTCTCTCTCCCTCTCTGTCTTCCCCTCTTTCTCTCCCTCTCTCTTTCTCTCTCCCTTTCTCTCTCCCTGTCTCTCTCCATCTGTCTTCCCCTCTTTCTCTCTCCTCTCTCTTTCTCCATCTGTCTCTCAACCTCTCTCTTTCCCATCTCTCTCCCTCTCTCTCTTACTCTCTCCCTTCCTCTCTCTCCCTCTCTCTCTCTTACTCCCTCCCTCTCTCTTTTACTCCCTCCCTCTCTCTCTCTCTCCACCCCTCCCAGTCCACACATCTCGTTTCTCTCGGTGCACAGGTGCAGTCACCTTCTGAACCTCTTAAGCCTTTTGTTCTTTCAACTCTGAGCATGTTTTTTTCCCCTTTTTTTAAAAAAAGAAGCTTTTCTAAGCATGTCTCTCGACCTCTTTCCACTGACAGGGGGGACATGCTTGGTGGCCTTAAATGGGCCCTAGCCTGGTAGTTTCCCTCCTGGTAGCGGCTCTGTGAGTTTGGTGAGCCGTAGGAAGAAAAGTGGAAGCCCCCCCCTCCACTTCCTCCTCCTCTCGCTTCAGACTGAGACCTAGCGCTGCCGACCGCAAACCAGTCAATACCCAGAGGTCTTTGCAGCAGTCTGTTCTCTCCCTCTCTCTCTCTCTCTCTCTCTCTCCCTTTTTCTCTCTTTCACGCTCAGCACAGGAAGTTGCCTCCTCAGCTTCTTCAGTACAGCATCCCCTGAGTGCGGGTGACAGGGCCAAGGCCGAGAGAATCAGGCTCTCTGAGTGTGAAACACACACACACACACACACACACACAAAAACTCTAACACTCTACTTCCAAAAATAATTCACACACTCGCACACAAAAACACGTGTGTCCGCATGCACTCAAATCAGTCATAGTTCTTATAACAATGTCTCCCACTGGCCTGGCTGTAGCAGGCAGCCACAGGCTCTGTGCCGACAGCTCCACCCTACGTCACCTTTCCTGGGTAGGATTACAGCGGTGGTGGAGAAGCTCTCCTGAGTCTTCCTGAACGGGGGCGCTGACTCCAGGACAGCAAACCGCTCACACCAGTGGAGCTGGATTGGCGTGACACACCCAGCACTCCTGCTGTCTCACGCAGCTCCTCTTCTCTGCCTTTCCCAACGCGGGGCACCAGACGGGGACACCGTAGCTCCCACAACCCCGGGGCTTCTCATACGGTCGGCCGTCGTGTGGCGGCCGTGCCGAACCTCCACTCACACACAGACACTGCTCCTGCAGCGGGGGGAGGGGGCTGGGGGGGTGAAGGGGAGGCGCAGGGGAGGCGATGTATGTGTCTTTTAGAAGGTGTGTTCTGCAGAGCTGGGACCGGTTCCAAAGGCAAACCACTGAGCTGCCGGGCAAGAAAAACTGGAATAAGACGCATTTGTGGTTGCACAATAGTCCTGCGGTGCACAATAAGCACATAGGACTTAACAACGATCACACCACCACCACCATCACCCCCTACAGCACCATCACCACCATCACCCCCTATACCACCACCATTACCACCACCACCCCCTACACCACCACCCCCTACAGCACCACCACCACCATCACCCCCTACAGCACCATCACCACCATCACCCCCTATACCACCACCATTACCACCACCACCCCCTACAGCACCTCCACCAGCGCCATGGCTTCAGTGTTTTTCTCAGTGACGGTGCTGCACAGGCACCTCTGCAGGCCTCCCTGGGTGTACAGGTGGATGTCTGCAGGCTCCATGTTGAAGCTACATGGAGTTACTGACCCAGCAGCCCAACCACTCACACCTCCGTCACTAGTGTTTCCAGTTCACAGTAAACTGAGTCTGAACACAGTGCTTTATATAGTCTGGTAATACATACACTGCAATGTTACAATACTTGTCAAACGTTGTTTATCTCTCACACAACCATAACAATAAAAACCAAAACAATAAATAAAAACATATAATGCAATAGTGTGGCTAGTCTATTTTAAATCACACCAGTCTAAACAATAGCCATGTTTACCACAGGAGAGCGAGACGTGCCTATGAGAGCTGGGGTCATAGGTCACGTTATGTTTGGTTCCTGTACCCATGGTGAAGTTGCTTGCTCTCTCTCTCTCTCTCTCTCTCAGTCTCTTTCTCTCACTATCTCTCTCCCTCTCCCTCTTTCATTCTCTTTCCCTATCTCTCTCTCTCAATATCTCTCTCACTATCTCTCCCTTTCTCTCTCCCTCTCCTTTTCTCTCTCTCTCCTTCTCTCTCTCACTGTCTCTTACTTAATTTATAAATGAAGTCAAAGATGAGCGAATATTTTCCAAACCTTACTCACCTTAACCATTTACACATGTGAATGTGAAACTTCAAAGCTAATAAAGCATTCAGAAACCTTACCTAATGTTTCCAATTGTTCTACCTTATGTACTGTATACCTGGAAATTCCAAGTTACAACTATATATATATATATATATATATATATATACACTTACATATATAATTTGCCTGTTATAGTCAGAAAGGAGGGATTTTCTTGCAACCAATAGCCTCAATACTCAATAATAGAAAGCGTTCTCTCTGTCCCTCTTTCGCTTCCTCTCTCCCCCCTCTCACTCCATCTTTCCCTCCCTCCCTCCCTCCCTCCCTCTCTCTCCCCCTCTCTCTCCCCCTCTCTCTCTTTCCAGATAGCTGCACCAGTGTTGTAGTACAGAGCTTTCTTTGCAGGTGTAGAAAGTTGCTGTGCCAGAGTTCAACCCTGGACTACATGACTACATGCGTGCACACGTGTGTCTTCTTTTGTAGTACATTGGTAGACCTCATGAAATCAAAGCAAACACAGAGAAGCAGTTAAAAGAGATAAACTTCATCAGGCAGGAAGTGAGTCATGTGGATGTTCAATCTGCCCAGCCAACCCAAGAAGAAGAAAGGGAGCTGACACAGAAGCATTAGAGTGTCGCGCTGTGAGGAGCGCAGGAGAGCTGCAGAAGTCAGACCTTATCTTAACCACCACAGCCCCTTCAACACAAAAACAATGCATGTCTCAGAGACTGGGTTGGGGGGGGGGAGGTAGGCCGCAGAAACAGCAGACCAAGCAGTTCAGACTGAATGCCCTCTGATTGGTGGACTGGAATGGGGGCTGGGGGGGTGGGCTGGTGGGGGGGGGGATTCTAAACGTCACAAACAAAGCATACAAGCCACAGCCGAGGAGTCCCGTCCCCCCCCCCCCCCCCCCCCCACTGGCATTTGAAGCTTCGCCCGTGTCTGCAGAAGAAAGAAAATTGTGAACCAACACAAAGGTCAAAGGAGGAAGCTGAAGCTGTCGGGGTGCTGTGTGCTGGGAGCTGGTAGCCACGGTAACGCAGGCGCAAGGTCAGCACCTCACGCCGCCGACGACACACAGATGGCCAGCACGAAGAAAAATGTCACGTCTGTGTTATTAGTAAAAGCACTTATTAGGGTTATTAGGGTTATTAGGGGTATTAGGGGTATTAAGGTTATCGCTTCATGTTCTTGATTTCTTGATAATGTTGCCTGGTTTAGAAGAGATTCAAATGACTCAAGACCAAGTAGTTACCAACCAGTAAATCAATCAAGATCCCTTTTTAATACCATAAAAGAAACAAATTTATATGCAAATGTTATATGTTGGTATATTCTGTGTTGTTAATATAATTACAAAATCCAAACATAAAAATTATATTTTAGAATATTAAGTTCGTCTGTGCATAAAAATGTTCCACGTATATCTAGACTGTTCTCACCAGAATGAACCTCTTAACCAAACCAGTCAATGACCAGATCCCTCCACATATAAACCGTATGAAGTCTTTACCGCTTTTTTGATTTGGTCAGTTATTTTTATTATGGTTTATTCCATTTGCACATTTAGATGTACTTAGAAACCCACTGCAGCAGTGACACGCTGCTTACGTGAGACATGGTTTCAGAAACCAGAGTGAACATAATTAGTCACGTTAGATTATGATCCAAATATGGTCAGTGTTCAGAGCAGTCGCATAAGAATAAAGAACCACTGAATGGCTTTTCAATGTAATTATCACTGCCTTAGAGGAAAACGACTATTAAATGCCTTGTGAGCGCGCACACACACATACACACCCACCCACCCGCACATACAATAGTAACTGATGATTATCATGTTCAAACATGTCTAATGTGCACACGATAGGAAACAGAAGAGACCAGATAGACACCAAAGAGCACAGAAAGTGTAAAGGTATTTTAATGCAGAAAATCCATGCTTTAAAACCAACACCTTACAGCACAATTTCCTTCTGAGGGTCAGTGATCTATGGAATAACATTTCAGTACACCCTTAACTTTTAGGGTTTCTCTATAAAAAAATCCCTTTCTAACAATTCATAAAGATGCCATATTTTCATAGGCATCTTGGCAATACAGTACCTGAGACGGCCCAAAGGTTGAAACACAGACAAAGGAGCATAAACCCAGTTCAACATCTGTACCAAAATATACTGTATTTCATTCATACATATAGTTACTCTATATAAAAATACACTGCAATTCCTCATTTTACTGTTTGTAAGGCCCACAGTAAATATAAGCATGTTAAAAAACACTTTCACAAAAAAAATATATATATATTTACACTAAAGTTAAAATAGTAACCCCCATACATGTGAATGTAGAATAACGAGCTAGAATCTGAGTGCCATTGGTTGAACTTCAAGTACGCGCCATTGGTCCCCGAGTGCCACGCCCGCTGAGGAGCTATCCGGTATCTGAGCACTTTCACTGTAAACATAGTCTTTATCTCAATGCTTCTACCACCTCCTTCTTTTTAGACATTTTTATATTTTTGTTTTCTTTTTGTTACGTTATAACCTTTTTTTTCCTGGTATTTTTGTTTTGTATATGTGAGGAGCAGTCACACTTACACAGCATGCTTTTCAACTGAGCGTTCAAAACTCATTTTACACGTATGTACACTATGTCATACACGGAGCACAGCTACAGTATACAGACAGAACAATGAAAACAAAAAACACGATTCAAACCAAATACAAGCAGTTACTTTTCAGTGAGCCAAACATTTCCAAAGGTATTTTCGTTACTGACTTGGAATACTTGGTCCTGCAAACACAAAGGCACACGAAACTTCTCAAACTGGACATCAGAATGATTACGCTTCTCACGATCTCGGCATAATGGTTCCTTGCTAGTAGGAGAGACATTCACAGTTTCTCCCCATAATCCCCAATGCCAACTGTTCTATTTCACAGATCGCACAAGGTCGTCCCGAGCTCCACTCAGGCGTCCACGGCCGCGTGCTACCCGCCAAGAGCTATACGACCAGCGAAGACGACGACGACGCTACACAGTGGTCCTCCAGCAACACAACATGGACAGCAGTCACACCAAAAGGACCAAACCGATACTATGCTAACTCGCCAAACTCTGTTCTCCACCAGAAAGATCAAAGCACTGTTCAGAGTTAAACAATAAGCAAATACAATGTCTGTTTACATATCAGTTTTACAATTAGATGTGTTCAGATATTTTTTAATTGTTGAATCTATGTATGAATATATATTCATATATATATGTACTGTTTCTCTGGAAACTTTGTGTACTTTACTACAATTTTTCCTCTCTCTCATAAATATATATATATATGAAAATGTCTGCCAAGCTATCAAGCTATTCATACTAATGAATTCATAACTAAGGTAATTACTGCATACTGTATGTTTAGGGAGACTATACAGTAGACACAACCAATTATATGAACTAAGAATTTGAAGATAGACACTCAGTTCCAGCCTGGAGCCAAGAAACAAAACAAAAACCAAATCAAACAAAACAAAAACAACTGTGCAGAAGCAGGCTAACGCATGCTAACACATGCTAACGCACGCTAACACATGCTAACGCACGCTAACACATGCTAACGCATGCTAACACATGCTAACGCACGCTAACACATGCTAACGCACGCTAACACATGCTAACGCACGCTAACACGAGGGCCCTCTTTCACCCAGTGTGACCAGTGCTTCACAGTAAAGTGCGAGCTATAATATCTGACCTTCTGAGCGAGTGGACGATGCACTACACACTGCGTCTACACACTCTTGATGGCTCGACGGTGAGGAGTCAACCAAGGCTAATCAGCCCAAAACACAGCATCTCTCTCTCCAGGTGTTTCAGAAGAGCTTACAAGACCATCGCTCTAACTGCACTGGTGCAGACACAGTGCACCCATCTGCAACCTGGGCACTGATGGAGAGGGGGTTGGGGGGGGGTTGATGCGGGGGTGCTGCCCTACATCAAACTATGTTTTCATCCAGATTGCCATCATGTGCCTCTCATGCATGGTCTCTGGTCTCTGCCTGGTTGACTTTAATGTGGTTACAAGGCTACATTTGTAGGCACAAGCAGAAGAATAACAGTGTGAACCGACACATACTCACAGTTCGAGAAACCAAAAATAAATAATAATAATAATAATAATAATAATAATAATATACCTGGATCCACAAACCTTAATGCTAAGGTTTAATTCAGCTGTGTATCATGTATGTCCTTCTGCAGCGAGCCTGTCGCGGTAACGCATCGTGATGGTGCCGTGGAGGCCAGAGAAACGCAGACAAGTGAAACCACGTCGTTCAGAACATCGGCAAGGCACTGAGGAAGCACAGCAGCGTCAAAGCTAGAAGGGTTACCATGGAAATCTGTCCACTGTCCCCCGACTGTCCCCCTGTGTGCAAATGCACTTTGTTCTAGATGTCCTCACATGGCCACATCTATTCAAGTCTCTTATTGTCCACGTGGCAGAAACTGATCTATGCGAAGACTCAGTGAAGATGAACATGAAACATGAAAAAAACAAAAAAACTAAAGAAGAACCTTCATAATTTTTCAGGGACTATAGCTGCTCTATTTTGGGTGGTGCAGGAGATTCAAATGATTGTAAAAAAAAAAAAAAAAGAATGTGTGCCTACATGGAGAAACTAACAAACATAAATCACTTTATCGCATCATATCACATATTCAGACCCCCTCACCCAAATGTCAAACCTTCAAAAAGTTCCAAAACTAAAATATGAGCCACAGGACCGAAACCCTTCATATATTGACCAAACGCTGCATTTCTAGGGGTGTGAGCGCGACACATCTCCCTGCTCACGGACATCCCCACAGTTCCCAGACTGCAGTGGTGCTTGTGTGTGTGTGTGTGTGTGTGTGTGTGCATGAGTGTGTGCGCATGTGTGAGTGTCTACATGTGTGTCTGTGTATATGTGTGTGTGTGCACATATGTATGTATGTGTTTCCTCTGTATGCGTGCATGTGTGTGTGTGTCTACATGTATGTGTGTGTGTGTGTCTGGGAGGTGTCCGTGCGCCTTTAGCGGAAGGTATGAACACCACGGACGATGTGTGAAGAGAACTCGTAGCGGTCTTTGCTGCAGTGGCCGCAGATGTTGCACTCGAGCGGGTCCCTGTAGCCGTGGCAACCCATGTGGATGGTGTACATGACGTGGTCCAGGAAGAGCACGCGGCAGTGCTCACACTGGAAGGCGCGGAGCTCCTGCCCCTCTCGGCCGAAAACACGCACGCCGTCCCTGCCCCCCGGCCGGCCCGCCTCCGCCCCCCGCGCCTCCTCCGCACGCACCACGCCCGGGCTGGCCCGGGTCACGGGTCTGGGAGCGGCGCCGCCGTTGGGCGGCTTGTCGTGCGGGCTGCTCCGAGCAGAGTCGGCGGATTCCTGCCCACTGTTGCTGGGCGAGCCCTCCCGACCCGCCGCGGGGTTCTTGGGTCGGACCAGCGAGATGGCGCCGTTGGTGGGAGTCGTGAACTCTGGCGCCATCTGGGGGCCGGGGATGCTGTCGCGGCTGCTGGGCCTGTCCAGGCGCGGCCCGATGGGGTAGACGGGGTGGAAGAGTGGGTTGACCATGGGCACCACCTCCGCCATGGCCAGGGCAGGGTGGTGCACCACAGGGCGCAGACTTTCAGAACCCAGGTAGGAGATGGCATTGCTGATGGCCTGGTCCATCATGTGAGCCTGCATCATCTCGGCTTCCTTCTCATATTTCAGGCCCACGTCGAAGTTCAGGTCAGGATAGGAGAAACGCATCAACTTCTCCCCTTCAGAACACGACAGCAGAAAATAGTATGATGTAACGCGCACACACACACAAACACACACACACACACAGGCATGCACACGCACACTTTACATGTAGATAGATTAAAAAACATTTAATTTGTCTTAGACTTGGAAGGTGAACAACTTGGAAGCCTTTTTGAAGATTACAAACTGAAAATCACCACACATAAAATAGGATACAGCTTATGGTGGAAAAATATTTTTAAAGTTCTGATTGCCTTCGAATGTTTTTAGCTTCTCTCTTTTTTTCGTGCAAATGTGTTTTTGGTCTGAATAAAATGTGGAAAGCCCCACGTGGAGAGAATTTAACCCCTCCATAACATGGATGTGGTGAGGTGCTGCACGTCACTTGATTAAAGCATTGGCAGAATTACAGGTGTGAAGAAACCGCAGGGCAGACAGAAAACAACTCCCGCCTTTAGCGAATCTCTCTTTCACTTTCCTGTAGCCTTTGGATTTAGCACACACTTTCACCCAGAAACCACACTTCAAACAGCCTCCATGTTTACGGTCCCTTTCTTTATAAACATTCTATTAAAATGTTCATTATTACTCATAATCTGGCAGAAAGTAGTAAAAAAATAAAGAAAGAATTAAATGGAATATAAGGAAATGGAATATAAGGCGTCATGCATAGGTCATGGATAGTATGCATACTGCATATTAAAACTAGCAAGTAGCCACAGCCACACAGAATTTGGAAGTGCAATCTAGCACCTGTTGGGACTCCTTGCATATTTCTTTCTGACATTACATACTTTGCCTCAAGAGGAAACAAATGGTATTTGTGGTTATATTTAGCAATCGGTTCTCATTTTGACGAAGGCTGCAGTATTTCCAGCCGCGAGGCCGCTGCTCACGGGCACCGCCTTCGCCACAGAGCGAATGTGCACGCCGAGGACGAACGGTCCTGCAGATCTTGGTGCAAAGTTTGGGGCGGGGATGGGTGTTGGTCAGGGTCCGCGTCCGCTATGAGGCCACTCACCTACAAACTTCTGGGGCGTCGTGCTCTTCCTCTTGGCTACGCTGGCCTGTAGCCTCTCGATCACGGGCGGCCGCTCGAAGGCAGCCACGGTGGCCTCCATACCCAGAGGTCTCTGCTCCTTGGGGACTTCCCCTGGGGTTACATGATGCAGTACGATTAGCCATGTCATTCACAGAAGCTTCTTTTGTGAATTTACAGGGTGCTCACTGCTGGATTACTGGATCTGACACCCACCATCAGTGTCCTGCTTACATGATTCAGCGAGAGGAAATGTTACCCATCCAAAACAGGAGACTGATAAGTCGGGTGAAGTTCTCACAGGAAGAGCTACTCAGAGCTTACTCAGAGAACGGCTCCTGACCCCTCTCACCTGCATATGGACCTGGGTTGTGGGTGGGGTCCATGCCAACACTCTGCAGGTAATTGTGGCATCTCTCTTTGTGCTCCTCCAATGACGTGCGCTGTTTGTAGCTCCGCCCACAGTAGTTACACTTGTGTGGTTTACCCACTAAAAGGACATCAAAGCAAAGAGATCTATCTATTAGTATGGCGGCGACCCAAGTAAAACGAACTGTATGCATGACGGGGGTTTCGGTTCTAAGTAAGTAAGTAAAAGAGTGGGCACTTTCTCGTGATGATGCAATACAATGTGACATGGTCTCAGGAAGAAAAAAAAACTATTTTTTTCCTCAGACCAGCTCATAGTGGATTACATAAGCCTGTCGTGGAAGGATCCCACATAGAAAGCAAACCTGAGACAGAGGTGTATTCTACAGCAGACTCTAGCAATGACTGCAGTACAATCTCACACCCAGGCATACAGGAATTGGAACAAACTAATATGGAACAAACCAGATAATTTTACGAAAATACACTTTTTACACACACACGCGCATGCACACACACACACACACACACAAACAAACAAACACACAGCAAATGTGTAGTACTGGAAAATCTCTCTGTAGATCAGAAAGGGACAGGGGGTGTTGTGCACTCCCCAACCGGAGCAGGTGTGAGGAGGGTGATTCACTGCCTGGATTCCACTGACACGGGGCTGAGCAGAGCGGCAGAGGAGTGTGACCCGGCCTCCACACCCGGATGCTACGGAGCAGCCCTGCGTGACCTTCCACCGTGGGCTACTCAGGAAGGCCGCAGAGGCTCAGGAACCTCCAGGAACACACGTCACCGCCCGCGGCGTTCCAGTAATCAGAGAAAGAATCAATTTATCGAGTCTGTCGGGGCTCCATTCACTGTTTTCTCCTAGTCATTCATTACCCTGTCCTGCTCTTTCATTCATTCAGATATGAAGCGCGCAGTCTTGCCATCTCATCGAACCAGTGAGCCTACGCTAACCAGTTGACTCAGCCGAAGTCTTTCCAATTTGAGCGAGGTGTGTTGCAGGCTCTGTGGTCAACCCTCTGGTGTGAGGCACTTTCGGTATTATTCATGAAAAGAGAGCGGCAGAGAGAGACGTGACTCACAGAATATGCAACCAGCAGGTCTGTGAGTCGCACGTGAGAAACGTACTCCCAAGAGCCTGTTACAAGCAGAGCGCGTGCGATTACCTGTAAAGAGTGTGGATCATGAAAACACCTCCAGCACATTTCAGTAAGGCTGTAGTGAAGTGGATAACGAGAACGAGACGGCCGCGGGAAGAGCAGCTGCCAAACGACCTTTCACACACGCCACACTGCACGAGCGTGGCGTGTGCACTGTGTGAACCGCTGTATAGCAGTGTGTGCGTCTGTGTCAGAAAACTAACTGGAAAGAATAGTAGGTTGTGTGGGTAGGAAGGAAAGGACCATTTAAAACAGGCTGCAAAAATACTGTAATACAAAACGTTTTTTTTTTTAAATAGTTCACAACATTAATAAATAATAAAACGTCTTGTTTTAAAAACAATTACATAAAAAAATTAATATGTTCAAATAGGTTTGCATTATTACCTCAAAATGTCATGCTACAAAATTAATCAAGCTATTTTAACTAGTCAATATTTTAGATTTGACAATTTGTCAATCTGATCTGTGCAAACACTAAAGTTTGTATTTTTCCCCTCTTTTGATGACTAACCATGGCAGGAGGTCTGACAGGTTCATAACACACGGCGTCTGTCTGGGGTGCAGGGGTGCAGGGTTTGTCACAGTGACGACGGCTTCTGTGCATTTATATGTCATTAGGTCAGTGTATTGGAAACGGAAGGGTATGAGTAAGAGATAATGATGACAAGACGATGGTTTTTGTCACACTTTCAGTATTTCTGGGGAGGAGATCTGAGCGCAATTTCGTCGTTACAGTAAATCAAACGTAGACACCTCAGGAGATTCCGTCGAGTGTGCACTACCGCAAAATGGAAATAAAGAGAGACTCGGCGGCTTGGTCCAGTGAACTGGGACACCAGCTGCAGGCGCTGTTCTGGGGACTGGGCCACCAACCAGGCCTGAACACACCAGCAACGGTGGTGTCCATGTGTTGATTACTGGGCCATGACAAACAAAAATGACTCAAAATGTTTACTATCTGATATCTGATATCCAGACCAAGAATTGTGAGTACTTGGTGCAGATGCTGGAAGACAGAGATTCCTGTGTCAGCATCTATTCTTGACATGCAAATAGCTCAACTGTTGCATTAAAGCCCACTTAACCGCATCTATTCGGGTTGAAAACAGGAAATCATGAGATGAAGATGACATTTCAAGTACATGCCTATCAATCGTGGATTATCAACAGAAGTGCCCAGGTTCACAACTACACGCAACCTCAAATGATCCCTCTCAACAAACACCAACACAACAATAAGAGGCCACTAACACACATATTTCGGCAGCAGGCTTCACACTACAGTCTGAATACAAGTGCATCTTCCAAGGTATTGATATACCGACACACACACACCCACACACCCCCACACCCCCACACAAAGTAAAATAAATAAAACACACATTCTTTCTAGACTCTCACAGCCACACACACTCATGCACGCCGAGTTCTAACTCTACACCCTGTTTCTTTCTGGTCAGCCACACCTGAACGCAGACGTTCACATGTGAACTGAAACACCGCTCCACATTCCACTGTCTCACAAACGCCACCGATCCGGCTCCCGGGACGCCCATCCCCCCCGTCCCCGTGGCTGAAGGCAGTCGGAAGGCGTGTTTGACGCGCCGTCCCGATCGGGGAACCAGGCGTGCGCAGGGAGGGTCCTGAAGTCTGTGGGACCAGAGGGTTCTGCTCCTGGCTCAGCTGTTGGCAAATGGTGGCGTTTTGCCTGATGTGCCCGGCACCAGTGCGGTGTGAGCTCTCATGGACCTCTAATAGCAGTGGGACTGGAGACACAATCCCCTTCTGCATGACCCGTGCCCCAGAATGCTTTGCATCACACCTTTTTCCATCTTTAATTCTAACAGACATCATGGCAGAAGGCTATTAGGAGTGAACCAAGCGTACTTACGCCTTTCTGCTGACATGCACAAAAATGCATAATGTATAAAGTGAAACGGCTTCATGCTTAATTTACTATGAAGTGTGACTACACAGTGCACAAACACACGTGAAACGATGGGGCTGGCCTAGAAAAGCTCAGTATCCCAGCTGCTGACAGCGATTAGTTCTGAAAAACAGGAAATGAGAAAAGACAAAGAAAGAGCAAAACATGATTAGAGAGATAGACTGTTCCTTCTCTCCCTGAGCACTTCAACCAAGCGGGTCTGGCACACCCGGTCCAGGTCACACACACTGGTATCGGGTGGCCCGGAACCACAGTGCTGGTTAGCACCCAGGACATGATGGAGTGATAATATGAAAGTAGGTTAGAGAGTGTGGCTAAAGCAGCACTTCCCTCTGGTCAAAAGAGAGAGAGAGAGGGAGAGGGGGGAAAGAGAGAGAGAGAGAGAGTGAGAGAGAGAGAGAGATCGAGAGAAGGAGAGAGCGAGGTTCAAAGATAGAAACAGAAAGGGACAGAAGGAAAGAGGGAGAGAGAAGGAGAGAGAGAGAGAGAGAGAGAGGGAGAGAGAGAGGGAGGAGAAAGACAGACAGCGAGTGAGTGAGTGACTGAACGTTTCCTTTAGTTGTTCACAGGAACAGTATGTCCTAAGTGGCTCAACCACAGAGCTCGAGTGTGTGTCTGTAAAAGTCCCCAGCGCTCTCCAGAGTGGACGCGCACTTCAACAGAACCAGGGCAGCTTGACAGGCAGACGGTGCTGCAATGCACTGCTGAAACAGACACACTCTGGGGCCTTCTGACTGAAATCATTCACCCTCACACAAGCATATGTGAGTGGCATCATTCTCAGAACTGTGGCTTTGACATGTGGGGGACTCTCTCGGTCCCTTGCTCACACACTGCCTGTCTCACACACTCCCTCTCTCACTCATGGCTTGTCTCTCTATCTCTCTCTCTCTTCCCTCATTAGACCGCTTTTGAGATGAAAATGACACCATAACCAGTGCACAGCTAACCAAGCCCAAATGCTCACGGACATTTCTTGATGATTGGCTGCACTTCTGATGCTGGATTCCAAAACCGTTACCATTAATGACCATTTTGTGACATCACATTAATGACGATTTTGTGACATCATGGAAAGGACCACTTTGTGACATCATGGTAATGACCACTTTGTTACATCACAATGTTGTGTGAATCAAAACACCATTTTGTTTCACAAACAACAACCACAATGTCTAAACAATCACAAACACGGAGGCGTGGGAACAGGTGCGGCGGGGAAGGCGAGACTGACCCGAGTGTGTGCGCAGGTGTCCAGTCAGGGCGTCGCGCCGGCGACAGGCGTAGCTGCAGAACGGACATTTGAACGGCTTCTCGCCCGTGTGCAGCTTGATGTGTCTCAGAAGGTTGCCCTTCTGGGTGAAGGAGACCCCGCACTGGTTGCACTGGAAGGGCCGGTCGCCTGTAGAAACATGAGAGGGTGTGAGGGTGTGAGAGAGCCTTCTGCTAAGCGCACACACCCAGAATCAGCGTCGGGCCTGCAGAAGTCTCACAGCTGGATAGACACGCTGCTTCTTCTAAGTATCAAAACCATCGTCAAGAGACTCCCGTAATCAATTGTTCATCTGTGTTTATATATATATATATATATATATATATATATATATATATATATATATATGTGTGTGTGTGTGTATATGTGGTGTGTGTGTGTACACAGCATAAATATATATATAGATAAGTGGTGTGATGAGGAGGTGTTAGATCATGATAACTCCCTTTTCACGTCCTGCTCGTCTTTTGCAGAGCCTGGCTTACCACACGGCCGACACACACTGAAGCCCATGTGAAAGTAAAGGTCGATTGCTGCTCACCAGCACAAGGACATGTACCCTGAAATTACTCCTGTGATCGACTGAAGGCTGTGAACTCTGAAAGCGCCACTGAATCTTTAAAGCAACAAGTTCGCTTTGTCCCCCAAACGACCTGAGGCTTTGGAGTCATTCTGTTCGGGATTAACCTACAAAAACCCTACAGAAACCTCTCTTGGTTCGGGAGCGTCCGATCGTACCCTGAATTTTTTAAGTGTTTGCTTGCGGCAAACACGTCCATCACGATCCCGCCGGACACACAATACGGCGGGAGCAGAGAGCCGCCACGGGCGGCCGTGATGTCAGCGGCGGGCGGTGAGAATACGGATCTGGAGAGGTGAAATCTGAGCCTGGAGCACTGACGAAACAGGCAGCTCCGCCGGCGTCAGCCACGGCCCCTGGAACAGGTTGCGGAGGATTCCTGGGATACTGAGAAGATTTCCAAGCCTGTGCTATTGTTCTCAAACTACTCCCCACACCCTTTTACACGCACTTCAGCCGAGGGACAGGGGACAGGGGACAGGGGACAGGGGACAGGGCCTCCAGCTCGGGCCTAACGCAGTTTTGACGCCCTGTCGGCTCTGCTAAGCTTTATTAAAAATTTGCGTCCTGGGATGTGAAGTCAGTTTTTTTTTTGCAGTGAGAGGGGCCGAAGTTTGTGCAGTAGCTCGTCTGTCTTGTCCGTGGAGATAAAACAAGGAAACAACAGGCAGTAATGTAAACACACTCAGTGAGGATTTTGATTTATGTGAATAAGGCTTCTGGCACGAAGGTCTGTGCATAGTTTAAAAGTAGCTTTTCATCTAAAAGCAAGCGTGTCGGATCAGTTCACACAGTCTTACCGATGAACTGCTGAAACATACTGAGATATTGATAAACATCAGTAAGATTTAATCTGAATGTCAGTGTTGGCGGTAAAAGAAAGGGATTTAAATGTTTCTCTGCCCTGTAGATGGTGGATTTTAAACAACCATTATGTATTAATGCAGCACAGGTGAACGATACCTCCAGATGGAGATAAAGTGTGTATTGTGTTTCATCATGGGGAAGGGGGACCAGAGCGGCTCTCATTCCTTTACAGTACAGGATAATCACTGGGCTGTGTTCAAAATAGCCTACTACATACTACTGGCGTACTGCTTGGGCCCCAAATCAGTATGCAGTATGCAGTATATACTGAGTGCAGTATGCAGTATGCAGTAGGCTATTTCGAACACAGCTCTGGCCATCTTCACAGACCACATGTATTACCAGTCAGACTCTACCAATAAACTCTCTAAAGTAAAACGTCTGTTAGCATAATGCATCACCGTTGGGGAGTCGCACTCCTGCATCGGTCGGCCCCTCCGTCCCAGGCCCAATGTCCTGTAGGTTGTTGAGAGTGTCAATCATGGGCTCCTCCAATCCCGATCCCTCTTCTCCACTGTGCCCCATCTCATCGGGGCCTATGGCCCTCCTCTCTGCCTCCTCCTCAGCTCCCTCCTCTTGCTTGATAATGTGTGCTGGAGGAAGAGCAGAGTGCATCAGTCGCCACAGCCTTGATGTTGAGATGTTGGTGGTACACACGCACACGCACACGCACACGCACACGCACACACACACACACACGCACACGCACACGCACGCGCGCACGCACACACACACACACACACACACACGCGCGCGCGCGCGCACACGCACACGCACACACATACACACGCACTCGTACGCACACGCACACACGCGCACACGCACACGCACACGCACGCACGCACACGCACACACGCACGCACACACGCACGCGCGCGCACGCGCACACGCACACGCACACGCACACACACACACACACACACACACACACACACACACACACACACACACACACGCACACACACACACACACACACACACACACACACACACACACACACACACACACACACACACACACACACACACACACACACACACACACACACACACACACACACACACACACACACACACACACACACACACACACACACACACACACACACACACACACACACACACACACACACACACACACACACACACACACACACACACACACACACGCACACACACACGCACACACACACATACACACGCACACACACACACACATGCACACACACACGCACACACACATACCACCAATAACAATAACAACAGCTAAAAGAAGCTAGTTGAGGGGGAGGTTATATCAATAGAACAGTATGATTTCATATCAAGAGCATAGATGATCGACAACTTTGGAATAAAGTCAAAGAAAGATTTCACTTCATGCACGTATGCACGAACGCGCGCGCGCACACACACACACACGGCATTGTTAGAAACCAGCAATAACAACCCACAGTGAACTCATCTGTTACTATGACAGCGGAGTGATCAAAAACACTTTCCTGTGTAACAAGACGAGCTTCAGGACTGAAGAGGAACAAAGTGAGGGCAGGTGTGGCCCTGGGGCCAGGGGCCAATCAGCTGGCAGCTGGGATTTCTACATGACTGGCGGAGAGAGACGGCACACTAAGTGCTGTCCTGGAGTCTGGGCCCCTCTGGCAGGCCCCCCCCCCCCCACCCCCCCCCCCCCACACACCCTCCGCACACCACAGATACTAACACAGTGGGCCAAAAATAGACACGCAACAGGCAAAGACAGACAAAGCGATACGCAAAAGCGTAAGCGCCCAGCCCGCGAGTTTTCCATCTCGACCACACACACACACACACACAACACACACACACACAGAGAGAGAAAGAGAGAAAAAAACACCTCTCCGCGTTCCTCCACAATGCATCAGGTGGAAAAACGTTCCGGCTACTCACCCCGCCATCTGGCTCAACCAGTTCTGTAATATTAGCATGGCTTTAATCTCTAAGCAGGAGCAGGGGACAGAGACCTGAGTCACCTCCGGCTCTCTCTCACGGAGGCGACGGCCCCGGGCTCTCATGCCAGAAAAACAGCTCTGCGTGCCTTCAGCAGTCTGACCCAGAAGCTCCTCCACCTCCCCACCAACTGCAGCTGCAGGACTACACGTGAGGCGCTTCAGAGAGTGAGAGATGTTCCTACAAACAAGCAGGCTGGGTCTTCCATCAGCTGGCGTCAACCCTGCAAACGTCCTATGAACAGGTTTTCCGAGCTCTTAAATACGAGCTTAAATAAGAGACCAGCAGATATCTGAAGACACAACATGGTGTTTGCGCTGGCCAAGTTCTGAAGATACAGGACTCCTTCTACTGGACTCCTCCTCTCTCCGCAATCAGGACTGCGGGCCAATCCTCTTCACTCTTCACTCAGTCCAGAACACAGTAGACCTTTCAGCATCACCACATGAGTATATATTTGATTTTGACTGCTGGTACCTCTGCAAAAACATCACAAGGTCGCTTTATTGCTCAATGTGAGCGCTGCTCTGTGTTTAAAGACCCATGATCAACAAGCAGGCGCTATTCTTCATTTCACATTCTAGCTTGTCTAGCTTCTCCAGTGAATCAAAGCAACTCGAACTTCACAACTGAACCACAATCTGCATGCTAGCGGCACAAAGTAAAATGCAGAGTCCATCAGAAGAGGATTCCATTACTCATACTGAAATCTGAGGTGTTCTGAGGTAGAGCCTCACACATTCGTTCTGAGGTGTTCTGAGGTAGAGCCTCACACATTCGTTCTGAGGTGTTCTGAGGTAGAGCCTCACACATTCGTTCTGAGGTGTTCTGAGGTAGAGCCTCACACATTCGTTCTGAGGTGTTCTGAGGTAGAGCCTCACACATTCGTACTGAGGTGTTCTGAGGTAGAGCCTCACACATTCGTTCTGAGGTAGTGCCTCTCACATTCGTACACTCCCCATTATCAATATATCTGCCTGACTTCTGCCAATAGTTTCCAAAAAGGCCTCTTCCACTTCCTGTCTCCCCCTCTATCTCCTCTTCCACTTCCTGTCTCCCCCTCTATCTCCTCTTCCACTTCCTGTCTCCCCCTCTCTCTCCTCTTCCACTTCCTGTCTCCCTCTCTCTCCTCTTCCACTTCCTCACAGCATCTCTGCCGGCTGCAGCAGAGAGAGCTTGAAATGGTTGCCGGGACAACAAGATACAGAATCCATTTGCCTCCGTGTCGTCTGTTGATCAAAGCGTCAGAAAGAGGGCGTGTGGGGTCTGCCTGCCATCTCCGCTGTGGTGTGGGGACAAGCATACGCATCTCCTCTACCCTGAGGACTGGGATAGTACGTCAGGGAACAGCAAGGCACTCCAGAGTAACGATCTAGGTTATAAAAGCTTATACAGCGTCGCCAAACACTGCAAGTTAAATAAATCAATACGAGGTGACAGTCCAGTCCTGAGGAGCTTCACGACAGAGCAAAGCGACAAATTCTGGGGTCAAAGGTCTGAGGGTCAAGATGATCTGGGTTCAGATGTCAGACAGGTTCAGAAAGCTTTGAAACTGTGAAGCAGGTTGTATTTTCAGCCTTTGCTGCTTCTCCAAGACCCTCTAGTCTTGAATGACTACTGAGCCTCAAACAGAACACAGCAAGCCCAGTGCGTTCCACGGCTCACACAGGCATCCTGTACATGCTAACCGCCGAGGAGAAGTGTGACAGGGCAACTCGAAGCAACTTCTCCTTCTTCTCTCACTCTGCCATTGCTCTGGCTCAACCGTGAGCACGGCCGTCTCTATGAGAGGCACCTCGGGCTGGGATCCTTGCCCGAGAGCTTCAGAGAGCTTCCCTTTTCTCGTTATACCAACTCACGATGAGAAGACCGAAACAGCCCACAGCCCCTCCCATTAAGCGCTGGTTTGAGGAAGGGAAATGCCTCTCAGGCAGCCTGTCCCATCAGATGGAAGATAAGATGACCCTCTCAGCGTCCTCTTTTTGTTTGCTTTCGTTTTTTAACTCAGTGAGATAAAGGTTCTTCCTCTGCACCACTGCACCCTGCGACTTCTCTATTTCATCGCGTTTCAACAGCAGAGGCATCAGAGAAGCTACCAGCAGCCACCATGAAGACTCATGAGGTAGCCAAAGAAAGATTTCACAGTGCAGGTAAAGAAGACGTGGAAACAGAAGCACGCCCAAGTGCTGAACTCTCTGTGGAGTGCAGCGCTGAGGTAACTATGGAAGTGCGTGGGAGGGAACTCACTGCTGGGAGATCTGGGACTTTGGGAATGCTGCCCGTTGGGTGTGTTGGGCGACAGGTCCACCAGCATTCCCGAGTTCTCCTTCCTAGGAGAGCAGTCACCGTTACCTAGGAGACAGAACCCAGTGTATAAGTGCACTGTGGACATCGCCCTGCCTAAAGCAATGTTTAGAGTCTCTCTATCTCTCTCTGTCTCTCTCTCGCGTGCTCACACACACACTGTTAACAGGGGCTAAGTGAAAGGGAAGGCTCTCTCCCTGAAACTGCAGGAACGTCTAGATCAGCAGAATCTGATCTCCAGCTGTGTAGACATAAAGCCAATTTTTATCAATCTCTAGGCATGGAAGACAAAGCAACGCTGTGTGCACCCGCCACGCCCTCCTGCCCTCCTGCCCTCCAGCCCTCCCTGGGGCCCACGGCTCCTGAGCCTCCTCAAGCACCTCCTCTGGAGCTCAGGCGGAACGTGAACATCAGCCCATTCTTCAGGGACGGCTTGCTACCCTTGCAGCACTATGCCTGACCTCCGGACTGGGTTCCCTCGCCTGTCCGCTGTACAGCAAAGCCCCTCCCACCCGCCCCCCCCCCCAGTGACTGTGAATTAGGAAGCAGCAGCTACAGCTGTGACCTCACAACAAGGACAAAGGTCGCCATGATGCTCCGCCATGGATGGCTGAGTGGAAAGTCCCTGCGAGTCCGAGCTCCTCCAACGATGGAGTCAGGCTCCGTCAGTGCCCACTGTGTCTGGGTCCTGCCCTGTGCAGTAAGGCGCTATTAGGAATCAAACGTGTTTGAACGGGATAGTCACCCTAATCACATCCATGGGTAACGTGAAGAGAGCAGGGGAGCTGTGTGTACTGACTGGCCATGGGTGAGACAAGACAGAGGGAGGTGAGACAAGACAGAGGGAGGTTAGACGAGACAAGAGTGGGGAAGGCAAGACAGGAGAACGGTATGTGGGACAGGATAGAGCTTGATGAGACAGAAGAGAGACACAGAGAGATTAGGAAAGATGGAGGTGAGAGGAAAAAGGTGAGACATGAGAGAGAAAGATGAGACAGGAGCGAGGGAGATGAGTCAGGAGCCTACGAGGTGAGACGGAGTAGGTGAGACAAGAATGTGTGAAGGGAAACAGAAACTCAGGAGACATAAGTGCGGGAAGAGAGACAGCAGTGCAGGTGGTGAGACAGGAATGTTACAGCAGAGAGAGAGACAGACAGGGAGACAAAGAGAGAGAGAGAGGAAGACAGAGAGACAGGGAGACAAAGAGAGAGAGAGAAAGACAGAGAGAGAGAGAAAGACAGAGAGAGAGAGCACGCTTCTGCAAAGAGAGAT
Organism: Brachyhypopomus occidentalis; assembly: GCA_020368025.1. Lineage (NCBI taxonomy): Eukaryota > Metazoa > Chordata > Actinopteri > Gymnotiformes > Hypopomidae > Brachyhypopomus > Brachyhypopomus occidentalis. The sequence goes on from JAGXOD010000003.1 coordinate 758,384, forward strand.
GCAGTCAATGACACAATCCCAGAGTCCGTCTCTGGTTACCGCGCTGGGTTGGGGGAAATCTCCGGTGACGGCCGGTCCCCTGGCAACCGGGGAATGAGCAGCCGCTCCGATTTGAGTGGCGGCGGAGGGGAGGTGTTCCATAACAGGTGTTCCCCCCCCCCCCCCCACGTAGGGAAGGAGACGGCCAGGGACACAGGTCCTCACCCAGAGCCCCTTATCAGCCCGGGGGGAGACAGACTGAGCACACTCAAATGCTGTGGCTACACGACTTCAGAGATCACACACACACACACACACACACACACACAGGCACGCACACACACACAGGCACGCACACACACACAGGCACACACACACACAAACGTACCCACACACTCCCTGCAGGCGAGACTGTGGCTAACTAGTCCACGAGCACATGGACATTGTTAAAGAGGCAACTGCCCGGTGCTGGTGCAAACTGCCCTTGTGCTGGTGCAAACTGCCCCCGTGCTGGTGCAAACTGCCCCCGTGCTGGTGCAAACTCAGCGCTGGTGGTCGAACCCACTACAGTCTGCTGGAGTCACTGCAGCACACGGCGGAGACGGGACAGCGCTGAGTCATAAGCAGATCGTTTACTGACTCAGAGTAAAAAACAAAACAAAACTACAGAGCAGATTGTTCCACACATTTGCGTGCTGGACAAATGAGGAGGGCTCACTGCTATGGGAGGTTGGCCAGCCAAGGTAATTGTGAGGGTGGTGAGGGCTCACTGCTATGGGAGGTTGGCCAGCCAAGGTAATTGTGAGGGTGGTGCGTGTAATGACTGCAGTGCTAGGGACATGCAGTGCTAGGGACATGCGGTGCTAGGGACATGCAGTGCTAGGGACATGCGGTGCTAGGGACATGCGGTGCTAGGGACATGCGGTGCTAGGGACATGCAGTGCTAGGGACAGTCCTCATGCTTGTGATCAAATGTTGACCAACCAAATGCTTTTATTCTGCAGACTGTGTTATCTAGAGTTTTTTTTTTATTTCATTGAACTGCTCTGAACATTTTGCTTTGTCCCATTCCAAAGTCTTGGGCCTGCACAGAAATGTCACTATGGCAGAAACAGCGAGGATCCCTCAGGATCCATTCTCCCTGCAGAGTGGGTGATTGGTCGAGACATGTTGGAGGATCCATTCTCCCTGTGGAGCAGGCGATTGGTTGTGGCATGTTGCAGCCACGCAGGTTTTGAGCAGGGATCTGGTTTTTCCTGTCAGGCCCTGTATCTCCAGACCGAGGTTCCACATCACAGGCAAAACTCTTTCACTCTGTCTTCAGTCAGTGATAAAGTCCACGGCTGCCTGCGATACCTGAGGCGCGGTTGCAGAACCCGCCCAACACGGCCTTTATAACAGGGCTGTAGCAGCGGACATGCAAGGCAAGATGGGCGCAGACAGCAAGGCCTCAGGACAAGCACACAGCGCACTTAACACACGCGCAAGTCAGGGGACTTCAAAAGGCTTTCAGGGAGTCAAGGGTTAAGAGTTCTTTTGAAATTCTTTGAAATTCCCTGACGGTTAATCAACAAAAATATGCTACCTGACAAAAAATGTAATCTGTAACCAACAAGTTTAGACAAAGCTTTCTTATTCCTTGACCGATTTTCATATATATGCATATGTAAGACTTTGCCACAAAGTCAGGGTATAATAAACAGCTTTCCAATACACCTGCAGGAGAGCTGTGATGCGGGACACTTTATCAGCCTGTTCCATCTGAGGGAATCTGGTGGGGGGGGTCAGATGGAAGGTACCACTGTGCACCTGGTACTGAAGCGCCACACAGATAACGAATTCTGAAGAGGGGCCAACAGATAGCAGCTAGCGTTTACTGGGATGTTTCTACAGCTGAGGATCAGCCCTGCTCTGTGTGTTACTCCTGTGGGAAACACGAACACACCTGCAACAATCTGCACCAGACAACAAAAGACAAACTGCAAAGTTCTGAGGATTTACAAAAGAATCATCGAAAAAATCATTTTAATTTTTAAAAAATATTTTGTTATTTGTTCTCAGGTGCAGAATATTTATTTATCGATTATGTTGTGTCATGGCGACTCCACTTGTAAAGGCAGGTTACACCAGACGCTGAGCACCGTGGTATACGCTGAAGATGTTCAGATGTTGCAACATACAATCTTTTTCTGACAGACCAGCAGAAATAATGTTGAATGACAGAAAAAAAACATCATATTGGCTTTTCACATTTCTATTCCTTAATAAGCACCTAAAACATTCATACAGACTATGACCATCAATGATGTAATCTAGGGTTAATAATGTAATCCAGGGTTAATAATGTAATCTAGGGTTAATAATGTAATCCAGGGTTAATAATGTAATCCAGGGTTAATAATGTAATCTAGGGTTAATAATGAAATCCAGGGTTAGGATTAATAATGTAATCCAGGGTTAGGGTTAATAATGTAATCCAGGGTTAGGGTTAATAATGTAATCACAATCATTAGATTAATTGCAGGGCAAACTTTGAAGAACAGTAAATGACCACCAGTCAAATCCCAGAACGTCTTTTTATAATTCAGGAACCAAACTTACTTGCAAGATAACCATCCGTAGCCTCCATGTCCGTAGTCCAGGACGAGCGCTGAGGGGAAGAGCAGGAAACAGGACATCAGACACTGGAGCTGCGGTGTCCTGCCACCAGACTAGGACACGCTGCCTGTTAGGGCCCTAGCAGACTAGGACACGCTGCCTGTTAGGGCCCTAGCAGACTAGGACATGCTGCCTGTTAGGGCCCTAGCAGACTAGGACACGCTGCCTGTTAGGGCACTAGCAGACTAGGACACGCTGCCTGTTAGGGCACTAGCAGACTAGGACACGCTGCCTGTTAGGGCCCTAGCAGACTAGGACACGCTGCCTGTTAGGGCACTAGCAGACTAGGACACGCTGCCTGTTAGGGCACTAGCAGACTAGGACACGCTGCCTGTTAGGGCACTAGCAGACTAGGACACGCTGCCTGTTAGGGCCCTAGCAGACTAGGACACGCTGCCTGTTAGGGCCCTAGCAGACTAGGACACGCTGCCTGTTAGGGCACTAGCAGACTAGGACACGCTGCCTGTTAGGGCACTAGCAGACTAGGACACGCTGCCTGTTAGGGCACTAGCAGACTAGGACACTGCTGCTCGACTCCACAAACTCCACAGAGTACCGTGGAGCTACGGTAGGTGCCTGTCGTGAGTTCAGGCCCCTGCACTGTGTGCAGATGTTTCCAGGAAGGCTTTACTCGTCACCAAGAACAAGACATGATGCTTCCTAAAACATCTGTATCTTTAAAGTGATTTGCATATTTAAACAACACGATCACTTCTCTGTAGACTTACCGTGCTCTACGTATTTACAAGCTTTAAGAAAAATTACATCTGTGTGTTTTGACAGGGTAACACCTACAATCAGAAATTCCAAGAACACTGCAGTATAACGAGCTGACTCGTATGTTCTGCTCCAAATTTTAAATGCAAAGTATCCCTTGCACTATAAACAGTACACACAAGTGCCAAAGAGGAAAGTCTATCAGCGAGGCTTCTTACCTTTCACTTTTTATTATGTTTTTAAAAGGCTTTACAATCTTGAAACAGAAAACGGCATATAGTTTTCTTTGGCCAGCACACACTGCCGTAAACAATTCGGCGTAACGTTGTCATTGTTATTCTCTGTAAGAAAGTCTGCACCGAATTATTAGGGAAGTAACACCACGGAGTTTCAGCTTTTAGCAAGAGGGAAAAGTGAAGAGAACGAAAAATAAAGCTGCAACAATAATCGACTTTCCACACTGTTTCAGGACCCCTTAAAAAGATCCGAAGCTCTAATTTATAATTCATTCTTTCATTAGCTGTTGAATAGTAGCGTAGCATCTGACCGGAGTGGCATCCTCCTACTAGGTATGGATTCCTCCATTTTTGTACCCCCTGACCTCACTGCTGTAGGGCTTAAGTAATAGTGAGGAGTGTTTTAACCGTTTCTGCTCACAACCAAGCCGCATGTCATGAAAAAAGATGAAAGGATTAACCGACTGCACTCGAACTCTGATGCAAGGCAAAGCTGCATACAAAAGAAAGAGGAGCAAGTGGAGCGCCATTATACATTCAGCCCATACAGCCCATACATTCAGCTTATGCACAGAAACGCTTCATATACTTCATATACTATAAAATCAGCATAGGTACGTATTTAATAATTCGGTGCTGACTGGAGGAACCTCGGGTCACACTGTAAGTGCAGTGATGACCCTTATGTTAGGCATGTCTTGGGCCAGGTTCATGTCTCTCTCATATCGATATCTTCTAGATCATTTTCATGGTCTTCAACTAAAGCATCTAAAGCCGTTGAATAATGGTTAAGGCCAGCTTTGCATGTAAATGTGTGTGTGTAAATATATATTTTTATTTATTCACTTTTTCTTATTAATTAGCTTTTCATTATTAATTAGCTATTCATCTTAAAATATATTATTTGGAGACTGCTGGGAATAAATGTAGTATCTGAAAGGTGTGTGAAAAGAGTGGGATCTGAGCGACAGGACCTGTCTGCAGGTCCCTGGAGTGTAAGGGTTTGACGGGCGCATTAAAGGGAGACACTTTGTCTGGAATTAACAGCTCGAGTTAGCGCTCTTCAGTTAGACCACAGAGTACTATCATTTTTCTTGTTACAGAACAGTGTTAGATCTCAGCTGTGCTCAGAAGAAACCTAACGATCGCTTAACAAACATTTGAGACTCCTATACACACAAATGATTGTGGCGCTGACCGAATATCAAATCAGAAAGACAACAACTAGAAGATATATTCTCTCTCCTTAGTGAAAATGTAAATAACATAAGGCCTGCACGCATGACTGTAGCGTGGTGGGTCATAGTCTTGGCGATGCCTGTTGGTGAAGGCTGCAGTTTTAACGTCAAACTTTAAACAAAAACAAAGGCCATAATTAGGTCATATACTTAATAGCGATGTACTGCTGAAGGTATTTTCTTGCTCCTAATTCGACAATACGAGCAATACAAAGAGCTGTAATAGCTCACGATAATATGCGTGGGTCCCCTAAAGTTAAGAACTTAATAATTAATAATCACGTTCCACACGTTCAACATATGATAAAATTAATATTTTTCACTCAAAAATCATTTTTTCATACAAAAAAAACCTCTTAGGAATGAACTTTGTAGTTCTAATGTATCATTACCGATCTACGTAACCGCAAGAAAATGCAGGTTAATGTAAATGTAATTTATAACGTAGCACGAAGAAGCAAAAAGCCCCACACGGTCCACCCAGGCGGAGCGGAGTGGGGAGTGCGCGAGCTCTCGGGCTCCTAGCGCAACTATGTCATAGGCTGCTGTCAAAGGGAGGGTTGCACGTGTCGCACAGCCCAGGAGCGGCGAAAGACCAATTCTGTTCGTTACTGAAGAATATATCAACACTGGCACTTTTATTTTCTTCATTAATTTTTAGCCATGGATGCTTCTTAATTTGCAGATGGTCTGCTTATCGTAATGATGCAACTATCAATAAACTACATTCGCTAAAGGCAGCACTGACATACAACTAAGGTGTCACTTAATGATACGTAAGCTCTTTAGGTTGAATTGTCAAGGCTATTGTAACAAATTTACACTTTTTTAACTAAAACACAAATGCGTGTTGAGTAGGCAAGTGTGCAAAATATTTACCTTTTACAGATCTCCCACTTAGAAATGTGGTATCGATATACGGTTCCAAAATGTAAAAAAATCGTATAAAAATGCAATGAAATTATTTCCGAGGACAAGCAGTTTACTAAAACGTACGTGCGCCTCCTGTTCCTACCACTTTGATGTCTTCCGATAAACAAGCGATTGGGACGCATTCATCAGGAGTTCGTATTAGTCGCAAGTGAAAAAAAAAACACAGTTACCAAGGCACAAAGAGTGAATAACTTCCTTCCCAAGCCTGTCAACTTTTCCACTTCGCGCCTCTCAGCAGTAGTCAAGCGTCTTTTTTTTTTTCTCCCCCACAGATCTTACGCTTCTTCATTCGGTTGTCCACAGAAAATAGGTGAACAAGTTACGCGTATTACAACCGAATCTTTACCATTTGAACTGTGTGGTCAATGGCAGTCGAAATCGATGTCAGACGAGGAAAATGAGAAAGAAAGTACTGAACTGGATCCACCGGTTTCTTGGGAATTAGCCATTAATAAGGAAATAGGAACAGCCTCTTTTTAAACCAAGACCAGGGCTCACAATTTTACCTGATGACAACCAAAATGTACAAAATAACTTATGGGAGAGTTCACAACTGCGCTTTGTATAGCTTAATTAGAAATAGCTAGCTTGGTCAGTCAACTATGTAAATTCAACAATAATTTATTATTTTACCAGTGTTCGGCATGCGTGTTGTCGTAGGATTCTATGAAATTGCAGTCGATCAACTAAAAATGGTGCTGTTGTGGTATTAAACTTCACAGACGCCCATAGCAATACTCCAGTTGCAACAAGTGATCCGATAACCGCTCTAGAACTGCTACAGTGCAACGCGTGTAATTCATCGGCGCGCTTGACGCAGTCTGCCTGCAGCGGCGCGCTCTTCTTAGTGGTCAGATAAAGGATAAAAATATGTGTCCACCAAGATAAGCTCTGCCAAATGTTACCGTGAGCGAAAACAACGAGCATTGCCATTTATTCATAATTTGTTTTTACCTCAGGAATGCAGGGGAAGAGTCAGTCCCATCTCCTCTAGTATGAGGCTAGACATTTCACGCGCTACGGAAAGCTCCTCAAAATGACGTGCAATTAAGAGCGCAGCCACCGCCGTGCAATAGTTCCGTAGCAGCAATCAGGCGATTCCTCCCCTTACTTCCTCCATCTTCGATGGCAAAACGGACCGGTCTCTCAAACCGAGTTGCTATTCTGGGAAGTTGATCTAACGCAGAGAAACGGATTCATCAAGAGTTAGCAGCGTTGCTCGACAATCGATTAAGGACTTAAAACGGTGAAAACTACGTCTCTGCGTCTGTAATAAAATCCTCGCAAATAAAATAAAATAACATAAATAGAAACTAAAGGCTAACATTAAACAGATAAACATTAAATTGCTAAATAGCCTACTTAGCAACAGATTAAACACGTACATACTGGGGAAACACACATTGGGGTGAACACTGGACTTATTTTATAGGCCCCTATTTAAATTGGCTAAATATATGCGCCAGAAAACAATATGACATGATACACTGTAGGCTAGTCTAAAGTTTTTAGTAAGTTCGCTGCTGAGTCGAGAACAGTATTGTGAAGTCCAGGTCATGGTACATGGCTTTGCGTGTTCATGACCATGGCATATATGTGTAAAACCAGTATGCTCATGTGGTCACGCTGACGTTTGTTATGCCAGGAACTATTGTTTGCCTACTTTACAGTTGTACTTTAATCTACGTGTTACATGCACAATTTATCTTTGATGCAAAGACTGTGTCGAAAAGTAAACTGTGTATATTGGGGATATAATTTCACCTATAGCCAGAATACTGAATTGTAAGACAATCAGTAATGCAGCGGTTTATGGCCTAAAACAGAACGTACAATATACCACGTAGTTGCCCACTTTATTATAAGTTGTAGAAGTTGAGAGTGCTCCACAGAGTCACTGAGTATCAGAGGTGGACATTCCAGGTTCAGGTCCAGGATCAGAAAGTCCTCACCAAGATTTTGCTAAATGACATATTGACTACCAAATTTGAGGCTGAAGCGAGGATGTGAAAGCTTTCTCGGACTCCCTCTTGTGGTTACAGAAGGACATAGCTCTACTGACCTACTTGGAACTCAGACAGAACAACGAGGCGCACGAGAAGGGCAGCTTTTTTCGTGGAGTAGATGCAACCTACCGATACTGAAGATATAACTCGGACCGCCATCCCTATTTATGAACTCAAAGTGCATATCAGTAAACCACACTGCACAGGTTCCCACAGACGAGCGTAGTTCGGCGCCTGTGTAGTACGTGTCATATTCTGTAACTGAAACCAGTCATCTTCTGTGTTGTACAGTAGCATGTGAGACCGTTGACATTTCTGATGGCTGAGTAAGGTTGTCACACAAATGTACTGCTATAACGTAAACAGGTTAAAACATCTGGAGCAGAACCTATGTGAGTAACGCCCCCCCCCCCATCCCCACAGACGTACTTACACTTTCATTTACGGCAACTGCTGAATTTAGATGCCATGATTGTTACTGTAAATGATAAAAGCTGAAGTGGGATACTGATTTCTAACAATTGTGCAGTTTTGCTTTGAGTAAACGCAAGTTCATTTATGTATATTAAGGATTGAAACTGATTGGTATATACTGTTGCCATTTTAGTCAAAAAAAAGGAATGAAAAGAAACATTAAGTATTTATCCGAGTGTTACGGATATGATGGTATTGGTGTTTATTTTCTTGTCATTTATCAACTTAATCCATTAAAGGTCTAATATATTGGCTCATGTTTTATAGAATCATCTAGGCTATTCACCTTCCTATGAATGTCTAGGGTAAAGATTTATTAGCCTACATTTCATATGCCTCTGTTAATTTGTGCACATCTAGGATGTGATATTTTATACTTATAAAATGAACAAGAATTTGGACTAAAACATAGCTCTCTTTCCTACACTAGAATAAAACGATTAATGCTATAGCACCTGTCAACCAATATAAAAGCACCAATGTGTTACCTAAAGGTGATGTTTCTAATAACAAAGGCAGTTTCTGTTTGTCTAAACACCCTCCGAGCCACTGTACAGTGTGTGTGCAGTATGTTTGCTTGGTTTCTTTGTCAGCCCCCCAACATGCAGAGGCGTACTTATAGATAACTATTGCCTCCATGTACGCTAAGCGTTTGCTAAATTTCCACGGTTTGGGGAGGTCTGTTTGAAGTACAGGGGAAACCGTTATACCCCCCCCCCCCCGCCACCACCAGCATCACCACAACCACTGTCTCTCCTCTTCTGAGTGGCTTTCATTTCTTTTCTTTCCTTCATTCTATCCTTTTGCAAGGTTTCCACACTCCGCGGTGATCGCAAGCTGTACCTGTATCCACGCAGGCCTTTGGCCCTCCGCACCCCTGCCGTTGTGCGCATTTTTACACCTCGTTTTTTTTTGGGCTCCGTCGTCACTATCAAAGGGGGAGAGGAGAGGTGATACCAGTCCTCTGCTTACCTCTATCAGCAGATTCAACCCAACAGCCCTCTCCAAATGTGTGTATCAGCCTCCATTTCCCTTATTGTAAAGCCCTGTTGACCATGTTTTCTGGATGATACTTTACTTCTTGTCTTCGTCCCCTTGCCAAGACTCATTATTTTGACTTTCCCATATGAAGTAACATTCCACCACCATCTCCAGTCTGCATGAACCTCGGACGGTAGATTTGGCCACCAGTGAAAACAATCTAACCTACAGTCTGACCTGTTTTTTACTAGACATCTAAGCCTAAACATGACAGAACAGACGGGCTGCATGTGCTGATTCTGTCTGTCGACTGGGTCTGAAAGTGGATCTAGAACCACACTGTTCATCTCCTGAGCACTTCTGAACTGGAGACTGTAAACAAAATCCTTCTTGTGCCATGTTTACGGATACATTTAGTAGCTTCAAAGTGTGTTCTATACATTCAAACAAAGCACAATCAATAGTTGTTTTATGTACGATATGAACAATAAAAAACTTGAACAAATGTATTGCTTGCCTTGCTAACCCGTTGTCTAGGAGATTAGAAGTGAATGGTTTTAGTTCAGCATGTAATGTCCATAACGGCTTACACTAACTACACTTACTAAAGCATCACAACAATTCACAAAAGGTCTTCTGTACATCTGTTCCACAGACCCCTATAAAACTACACAATGCATTTGAAACAAAAGAGAAGCATTAAAGAGCAAAGAGATATTAAAATAATAATTTACATTTGAATAAAAACAGTTTATTATTGAGAAGTATCTTTAATGCTTTGTAATTTAATGAAGATGAAGACTCTTTATGAGGATTACTTTTTAAAGATAAACTAGTAACAAAATACTGCTAATTCTGAAACTACTACTTCTTTAATAATAACAGTAGGCTAATGGGTAATAGGGTAATAAGCACAGTGTTTGACCATGTTGAAAACATTTTTAGTATAGAATCTCTCAATCATCCAGGCCACTAGGTGTCAGTATTATGGCTGTATTGTTACGTGAAGCCGAAACATTGGAAAAAGTACTTAATGCTACTTTAAAGTTATAATGTACACAATTGTATGCACATTTATAGTGCCTTCAATTATTGTAACATGAAGCTGTTCATGTTCTACCATATATATAACACACTGCTCACACAACCTACCCAACACATTACATGAGTTGTGTGGGCTGCTCACACAACCTACCCAACACATTACATGAGTTGTGTGGGCTGCTCACACAACTCTACCCAACACATTACATGAGTTGTGTGGGCTGCTCACACAACTCTACCCAACACATTACATGAGTTGTGTGGGCTGCTCACACAACTCTACCCAACACATTACATGAGTTGTGTGGGCTGCTCACACAACCTACCCAACACATTACATGAGTTGTGTGGGCTGCTCACACAACTCTACCCAACACATTACATGAGTTGTGTGAGCAGGAATACTGGGGGGGGCGTTGGTCACCCCCAGATAACGATTTTCTTATGTGAAAGGCATGAAATATAGGGCACTACATACAGGACATAATGGCCCTGACTATATAGGTCACTGTGTGCACAAGGCCTGAGTTGTTCATATATCGTAAATGCAGGAGGAAAACAACTGTTTTATCTGCACCCACAAGTACCTACAGACATACATACAACTGTCAGGTATTTAACCTGGAAATGATCCACATTGATCATACAGCAATGTTAATGTTTGTATTTACAGCAATGTTTAATGTTTACAGCAATATTTAGATTTTAAGAATACTATATAGGACACACACATGTAATCCTAGGGTGTGTAATTCCTAGGCAACATTTGAAAAAAAAATGCAGTTAGTTCCGAACAACATATAGAAATATAGAAATGTTGTGTTTTAAAGGTCATGTAGTTAATTTTAGTATATAATGATCTTGATAACATGTAAGTGTTTTCTAAGTGTTGCATCCAACTGACACGGACACCAATACATTTGTCGAAACCAAACATGTGAGACAAATTCGAAGACAAAATGTGTCACAAAGCTGCTGATTAGATAAACAGTCTGAAGCACGTAGGCCATTTTCCTCATATTAAGTGTGTGGCATTTGAAGACCGATACCTTCTGTGCTTCCACAACAGCCAGTGCACCGCTGACTTCAAAATAATTTACCACAAGCGCTGCTGCATTAAACATTTAACCTCATTTTGTCTCAGGAGAGTTGGAAAGAGAGAGAGAGAGAGAGAGAGAGAGATGGGGCTGAAGATGTGTTCAAGTTTCAGACACCCACGTTTAGCTCAAGCAGAAACAATCTGAAGCTTGTCTGGGGGGGGGGTGCACAGCCCTGGGACGGGAGCTCCAGACTACAGCGTGCACCACCAGACTCAGTGGCACCCTCTACAGCCACCTACTTCTGAACAGGAAATGTTTTCTTACCCAGGACTGGAGCTCACGCAAGGCTGTTCACAGGAGAAAGACATTTCCTGTCCTTAAACAACAATGTGGCTTTAAGTTAGCAAACGTGACACAAGCAGGCGTCGCGGCTAGCATTCCATGGTGGAGACGGGGGAGGCGTATGTATGATGCGTGTGTGTGAGGGCCCAGGTGTGGCGCTCCACCTGTGTGGGATCAGGGAGGTGGAGCAGGCGGCTATAGTACGCTGACGGGGTGAACTCAGGGCCCAGATTCCTGGGAACTGCTAGATGGCACTATTGGTCTTTCAGATCTTTTAGTGGAACAAGATGAAATCTTTGCAGGTTGTGCAGAGCACTGCTGCTCCACACCGCATGCACATTCGGCCTTAGTGCTTTATTCTCTCACACTGGACACTTCAGAATATCCTAAACCATTTAACAGGTCTGCTTGCCTTGGTGGTTTAAGGCTTTACTTAGGACACATAGGAAGTCAGTTCTTCTACATGCATATGTTATGTTTATACATAAATATAGTTTCACTTCATTTTTTTAACCCATAATTCTGAGGTAATCTGAGGTAATCTGAGTGTGTGAGACAGCAGTGTGCAGGAACCATCACTGTTCTTAAACTCGGACACCCCAGTGCAGTAGAATTTGACAGCCTAGAATACTGTGGGCTGGACAAATATCTCCCATCAGTCTGAGCAGCTACTGATGAAAAGGGTTTTTTGACATGCTAATGAAAGAAGTCTCTCTCTCTCTCTCTCTCTCTCTCTCTCTCTCTCTCTCTCTCTCTCTCTCTCTCTCTCTCTCTCTCTCTCTCTCTCTCACTCTCTCTCTCTCTCCCTCTCTCTCTCTCTCTCTCTCTCTCTCTCTCTCTCTCTCTCTCTCTCTCTCTCTCTCTCTCTCTCTCTCTCTCTCTCTCTCTCTCTCTCTCTCTCTCTCTCTCTCTCTCTCTCTCTCTCTCTCTCTCTCTCTCTCTCTCTCTCTCTCTCTCTCTCTCTCTCTCTCTCTCTCTCTCTCTCTCTCTCTCTCACTCTCTCTCTATGAATCTGCCTGTCTGTCTCTCCCTGTAAGTCCTTCATGTCTCCCAGCTGAGAGTTACTTCAGCACACGTCAGCCTGTAGTGCCTCATCAGTGCCTCATGTCTTAATCAGACTGTACAGGAGGTTGCAATTTAATTCAGTCACATAATCACCAAGGTCAACTGTTTTACTAAAAAACAATCACGGTATCTGCCTGAGTAGAGCAGACGTCCAACCTGAAGTGCACACGAGATTGGACAAACGATTTGGGAGATGCTTTAGAGTAACTACATATGCTTGAATCATTTATTATGCACTCATGAATGGTACAATAACACTTCAATAAATTTAAATATTCAATTTTAAACAAATTACAGTTTTTCCCAAATGTATACACACAAAATGTGGAACTATGCACACAAGTCCAAGAACATGAAGATCATGTGTCAACATTGTGTCCCCAAACTGCTAAACTCTAAGCACAATTCTATATGTTTTCACTCAAATTTCAATCTAAATCACAGATTTGCAAATCACTAAACTCAAATAGCATCATTTAGTACACCTTGGTCACCTAAGAATCACTGACCTTCAAATACAAAACCCTAATTACCAAGTAGTCTCATACAAGTTGCACCTGTGCAAACCTATTTAGAAAAACTTTTCAATCATTTTTCAAAGTATATAAGAAGCCTCAAGTGACTGATATAGGTGTTAGGCACCTTCCACCATATTCCCCATTTCTCTCTCCAAGGATGGATTCGCCATGCAAGGCGTTTTTCCCCCGTTGTTTGGCGAGGGAGAATATTGCAGCTGATGTAGATGAGGTCCTCTGGCCTGACCGAGGTCAGAGGTTTGATGAACAGTGATCTGTTTCTTTGCATTTTGCAATACTGTAAATACATTTTTGTTACCTCTTTGTATGTGAACTGATTTTCCTCGTCATGTTTCTCATTGTACTTACATAGGTGAGAATTACAGTTTACCAACATACTACATACAGTAAAATGGCTTACATTTGTGTCACATATACATGTATTACTGTAAATGCTATATGGGGGGGGTCCTACACCACACCAAATAAATATAAAGAACAGAAAGCTAACATATTTTCATGGACTTGTATGCATTTGAACAGTGGCCTTATGAACTCAAAAACATACACAAATACTTCTGATAATAGTCCTTTGAATTTATTTTGTCAGTGTTTATTTGATGCTCTCCAAGAGAAGCATATAAAATAGCTGTGTGTGTTGTTTTGGTGGAGGGAATCAGTTTTGCTAGAGATTTGTGGAGTTTCAACAAAGCAGTTAATAATTGTCAGTTTGTGTGTAGAGTTTTGAGAAACCGAGCCAAATTTCTAGAAATGCGTTTAAACATTTGAGAAAAACTGTAAATAGCTTCATTAATGAATAAACATGCTGTAATATAATTACATTAATATAATGGCCTAAACACTGATGAATATTTAGCATATACTTGAAATTTGTTGCATAATTGGATGATGCATTCCATTTTTTTCATAATTTTTTTTAACATTGATATTCAACGTTAACTTTAAGTTCTTTTAAAAAATCATTCATGAATTATAGTAAAGTTAAACATTTCACTCATATGCCTGTGGCTTTGGTCTGAGTGGGTTTATGTTGTAATTGCAATTGTAATTTGGCCTGACTGGGTAAATGTATTTGATTGTAATTGTAATTTGGCCTGATTGGGTTAATGTATTTGATTTTAATTGTAACATGGTGTAATGGGGTTAATGTATTTAATTGTAATTGTAGTTTGGCCTGACTGAGTTAAAGTATTGAATTGTAATTGTAATTTGGCTTTATTGGTTTAATGTATTTGATTGTAAATGTCATTGTTATATACATGGTTGAATGAAATGCTCATCCTGGCATACACAATGAAAGGTAACTAGCTACTCTCAAAACAATATAAGCCTTCAAACAGGTAAAGGTGTACTCAACTTGACATTACTTGTGCTGTTTACGCTATCTACATTTAGCTAGTTATATCATTTAAAGCTGTGTGTAGGGGGTTTCCTACCATGCAACCACAAATCCAATGCTTTCTGTACCTAGCTAGGCAAGCGCTATCTGGAAAAGGTTTATTTATTTATTTTTATAATCAACTTATTTATTTTAGAAGATCTTACACCAAGTTCATAAAGTTTGAGACCCAGCTCAGTGAGTGTGTAGCACTGCATTCTGGTAAAGCTATAGTATGAATGTTAAAAGCATTATTTACCTGACCATTCATCAAAAGGCTTTTTGAAATATCATTATTAATCATATCTCTTATAGTCTTAAACTCTATTAACACTCTACATAACTCTTCATTAACAGTATAACCCTTCAAAATATGTTCAGCAATGTGCATTAACTATTACGGACGGGGTTAATATTAAGGCATACACTTTTATTAGCTACATGTCCAGAGTATATTCTTTAATAGTTCTCTTTATAGCCAGGCTTGGTGAACAGTAATAAATATAATATGGGCATCCTTAAGTACCACATGGTTGAGCTTTCGTTCCCTGAGAAAAAATGTGAATGTTTTAAAAATATTTGCAAGCATATCTTGAAGTATAGACTAATCATCACTGAGTTGTGTGTTTAACGCATAATATTACAGTATAGTTCTGCCTTAATAAAGATATTTAATGAAAACGATTGTTCTGGAATGTTAACTGTACCATTCATAAATGCATCATTAATGTAGTAATTCCTAAATCTTCAAGTTCTTTACCATATTCTACTTTCATTCTGAATCAAGACATCAGAAAGATATTGTTCCATTTCAAGAGAAACAGACACAAAATACAGAGGGATGTTTTCTTGATGTGATGACAACAACAACAAAAATAATAATATGTGGAATTTGTATATTGCTTATCAATACCTCAAAGTTGCTTACAAAATTACAAATACACAGTGCGTAGAGCATCCGCGTCAAAATGAACAATGCAGGAGTAGACAATGTTAAATAAGATAAGGACAGACCATAGCAGACAGACACAGATTGGGTTTGGTTAGGCTACATATAAAAGGTGTGTTTGAACGATTATATAGAGAATAGCAGACGTGAGGAGAGAGGGAGCTTCTGTGGCACGGAGCAAGCGTGGGGAACACAGGATCAGTGCAGCACATGAAGCTGGGCTGTCAAAGCACAGAGGAGACCTGCTGAAGAAGACTTGAGAGAGCACGTGGGTTAGTGGTGAAGAAGAAGATCAGGCAGATAAGAAGAAGGTGCGAGACTGTCGAGAGCTTCGCATGCGGATTTGGAAAATGCATGTGGTACTTAACAGGAAGCCAGTGAAGATTTTGAAGAGTCGGTATAATGCGCTGGTCTGTCCACATATGTGTGAGAAGAGCATCACCAGAAGACCACCTAAAGCTTGTGAAGGAGAGGAGAGCTAGTGTAGGCACAACAGGGAGTCCAGGCAGGTCAAAATGAAAGGCATGAATGAGAGATTCAGAATCAGATTGAAAGTGGCGTAGTTCACGTTTTAGCAGGTGTAGCAAAAAAAAGAAGAAAAGAAGAAGAGAAGAAGAATCTTGAACAACAGAACAGGCACGGGTGTCAACGGAGGAGTTGTGTCAGGGTTGATGTCTGGAATCCACCACTGCAATGCTGTTCCCTTAGAGGTTTCTGCTCAGGTGCTAAACAGGTTGCAGAAATCAGCTGGTATGGTTCTTACCCAAAGCAGACCATAGGAACACATTAGATGAACCTTCAAGCTCTTTCACCGGTTTCTTTTCCTGCCGATGTTCTTCCAAGTGTTCCTGCTGGTCTTCCTGACCCATGTGTGGTGCGGCTCCACAAGTGTTGTGTCCACTTTAACCCCGACGGCCCAGTTGCACTGTCTGGTCTTCTGACACCCACATGTTTTCCCCCCCTTGTGCCTGGACCATGGACAGAGGGTGAGGGACATTACACGGTCACATGTCCAAATTCCTGGAACTCATTCTTCCAGCAACAGCCCTTTCATTCTTCCAGTTCCTGCCCCTTTCCTAATCTCCGCCTTATCCCCGCCCCCTGCTCATTTACTACTTTAGGACTCATTATACAGTGTTTAACGTATGCGCGGTGTAGATGACCTGGGCCACTGACCTGCCGCTTCTCATGACATTGTTTCATTGTCATAGTGCAGCTTGAAGGACAATCTAAACTGGACAGGACAAAGCTGCTAGCAATTTCTTCCTTCTCACTGTCTGAAGTAGAAAGGGTCCATGCCAGTGGAGTGTGTGTGTGTGTGTGTGTGTTTGTGGACATGTACGTAGCTCATTGTGGGCACAAAATGTACCTATGATGATAGGAAATGGATTTCAGGCTTGTGGGCACCTCTGGCAGGTCACAAGATTGTCTTCCAGATTGAGCTACTGAGGTAGGATAAGAGTAATGGCTAGTTGGAGGCGTAGCATTTTTAGCTACAGTAAGCCATTTCAGTGGAAATGCCCCCAAAAGAAAGTAATACAAGAATCTGTGTGTGTGTGTGTGTGTGTGTGTGTGTGTGTGTTGTTTGTGTGTGTGGATATCAGAATGAAAGACTGTCTCACTGACAGAGGCTCCGTCTCACCTCCAGGAATGAAAGACACCTGTTAGGCATGTCAGACAGCCTGTGTAGCAACCGTACAATAACGCAGTTCAAGGATAACGCAGATGTCTACACCTCATACTGGCACTGTGGCTGAGGGGGAAATGGCTATATGGTGGTGTCTTGAATGTTTTCTACACACAAGGTATTGCTTGCTCATTTGTGACAGGACGACAGCAGACATATCTTAAAAAAAGTACCCACATTTTGCGTCTCTATGCACAGCATGGCTGACGTAATGGCTATGTCAGGCCCTCAGCACACAAATCAGATTAAGATTTTAAAATTAGGCCGCTTTGCGTGTTGCTAGGTAGTTCCACGAACAGCTGAGGGAGAAACTGTACTGAAACATTAATGTGATCCGAAGCCAAAACCAACCAAGTGCAAATGTAAGATTTGGCTGGTCTAGTCCTCCAGAAAAGCAGCAGGTGCAAAGTGAAGAACAACATCACCGTTTAATATCAGGCCCTGTGTAAGCATGTGAAATATGGGGTTTGTGAGGGGAACAGTGTGGTCTTCACCTGGCATCAGAATTGCGTTTCCTCTCTTTCTATCTTGCAGTCTTTCATTACACAGAGCATTCTGTGATAGGAGACCTCGCCAAACGCCACATGACACTTTCCAGTGTTCCCGAGAGCTTTTAAAGAGATCGATGAGAACGCTGGATCGTAATCGTGAGTGGTCCGTACAGCGAGCGGCTACTGTGGGCAGGACATCACTAAGCCTTGATGTGCACCACGGTGAGCATCTTATTGGATTCATTTTCTAAGAAATTAAATGTCAATACGATGTCCAACAAAGTAGGAAACAGCAGCAGGTGGATTGTGGGTAATGTCTTTTAAAGCAGGTCTCCGATCGTTCCTTCGCTTTTATTGGTGCTTTTGTATTAGTCTGAACCAGAGTGGGGGGCCACGAGAGAAGACCGCAGGTCCACAAATGCGGTTTGGGTGTGACGAGGCAAGAAGCAGACACGGCCTGGATCGGAACCAAAGCGGCTCCATTAAAACGCCGGTGGCGAGAAGAGCGTGATGTGTGCCATGATGTGGCTGGGGTAGTGGAAGCCAATGGCATGTTAATTCATCTCGGTGTGGTGCAATGTAGACAGGGAGTGTGACATTTCAGCAGCACACTCGCTGGTCTGGCTTGTCTACTGGGGCGTTCAGCTGTTACTGGGCTTTACCCCAGAACTCTGAAACTGTTAAAGGCCATGGGTTGTTTTTTTTGTCTCTGTGACTGAATTCTATTATCACTGTTAACACAATATGACTTAGAGCTCAAGGCAGCTACTGTAGGTTCATCATGAGGTATTAGGCAGCCTTATCCATAGAGTGTATTTCAGTCATACCTTGCTGAACATTAGGAGCGTTTTGTTTTATCAACTCAAGTGAACAGGAGAAAAATGCAATACTGAAGCTTGTAGTGTTGTGAGCAGTTTGAATATATGTCATAATAACAGGATAAATCTTGAGGTGTAACTAAAAAATATTCCTTACAAACTCCAAAGCAAAACACATAAAACAAACAAATAATAACAGCAAAATCATCTCATTGTCTTGTGTACAGGACATAAGTGAAACCTGTGGGCATCCTTCATTCCACTGTGTAATATGACACTGTTGTATATCTCCAGTACTGGCCAGGATTGATGGTCACTGTGGCCATCTCCTCTGAGGGCTACGGGGGGGGGGACAGTTCTTTCCAAGGTCAGAGCTTTCCTGTCTGCCTGATGAGAAGGAAAGAGAATTACTCTCAGGTGACCCAGTCTGGGGACAGTGCAAAGTGGGCCTCGCAGGACACAGAGGGACAGGGGACACGGAGGGACAGGGGACACGGAGGGACAGGGGACACCCAGCGTAGTTAACACAGATGATGACGACGCCATTCCAAGCTTAGCAGATAACAGAATTTGAATGCATGTGGTCACAGCTGTGAACGTTTTCTGGTGAGATACTAATTAATTATATACTTATTTATTTATTTTATATTGCATGTATATAAAAGGTCTGAGGTGGAGGTTTCACTGTCCTCCGATAGGCTGGTCAAGCCAGCCCGGTGTTTACAGCTCTCCAGGTCTTTGACTCACCACTGCGTGGTCGTGGTTCCCCTGAGCAAGCAGGGTGGGGGCGTGGGTGGGTGCTGAAGGAGAAGGAGATGTGAAAAGAGGTGACGGTGAAGTCATGAATGCTAGCGGGTTCACAGTGAAGTCGTTCACAGATCGGCCGCCAGTGCCGGGGGGTCTGTATTTAGAGCAATCACACACACGCAGCGGAGATAAGAGGAGACAGAAGGGTGTGTCGCCTTGCCGGCTGGTCTGGGGTTGAGTCACGAGCCTTCACATCGCTTTCTCTTCCCCCATGTGATCAAAGGAGAATGTCTGGGATAAGGCTGTATAATCTCACAGAGCACGCGCTGGCTAACACTCTGAATGAGAATCAGAGCGGTTTTTACCATGAACAGGGATGAGTCCTTCTTGCAATGTCACCATGGTTCTAAATGATCAGAGCTACTGTTCTGTGAAGTATACAGTAGGATTTAAATATCTGACTACCGAGAACATATTTTATTTAGCAAAAACCTAATATAGTATAACAAACAATTGATTTGATATTTGTTTGTTATGTTGATTTGGTATTTTAGTATTACTCAAGACTATCCAGTATAATTAAGGAATTAATACATAAACTTTATACATTATTAATACATTATTTTAATCTATATATGTTAAATTCCTCTCAAATCTCATAAAGATACTGAAGTGGTTTTGGTATTCTGTATTATGGTATTCTGTATTATAGTATTCTGTATTATGGTATTCTGAATTATGGTATTCTGTATTATGGTAATCTGTATTATGGTAATCTGTATTATGATATTCTGAATTATGTTGTTCCTCTTACTAATTCAGTGTGACATCATAATTCAGTGTGAGAGCCCAAATCCTAAAACAAAACGAGAGTTTTATTCAACATTATTAATGACGCATGTGAAAGACAATATGACAGCACGATGCTTCAAGCAGTCTCTCTGAACTCGCAGGCATCTGTTACGACACAAGGCTACACACAGTGCCTGTCAGCAAGCTATGAGACAAGTGTGAGTGATTATTGATAAACTAATCATTGACTAATAGTTTTGGTGATTGTGATGGGGAGGGGTAGTGGGGTATAAACACACGTATGAGTGAGTGTGTGTGTGTGTGTATGTAGGCGTTATCTATAGTTCTCATTCAAATGCCTTTCATTAAATGCTCAAACACCTAAAATGTAAACAAACAAATGGTCATGCAGTATTTAAAAAGTGTTAAAATGGTATGTAATTGGTTTCATTTAAAGCCATTAAGAGGATTAGCGGCATTAGAAGGCTGTCCTGAACTCCCAGTACTCTTTACGGAATTTATTTTTAAGTTTTAATCATTATAACCTGAGCAAGCCTGACTGGCTTTTATTTATCAATTGGCTTATGTTTTATATATCTTGACATATTTTTGTAAGCCCTTTTCTCAAATGATGTCACATTTGACATTTGGCTTCTACACAGTAGATGTGCGAAACTGCCAGGTTGGTGTCTGGAAAAGATCAGACTGGAAAAGGTGGTGAAGTTCTGCAGGTGGAGCAGAAAATTGTAAATCATAAGCCACAATAACTACTGACTATCTGAATATATAAGTGAACAGGAACAAATATTTGAAGTAACCTACTCACTGAGCTTTTGAGATATTGTCAAAAGACATTTCTACTGTCAGGAGCTCCCAGGAGTGAACACACACCAGGTTCAATCATTTGTCTTTTCGCTATTAATTGTGGTTGTAAGTACCATGTGGAAGAACTCATTGTCATAGCTGTAATAATTTGTTTTGACTGATGAAATTGAAAGAAAAGCATTGAATAATACATCTGCTTCTCTGCTTTCGACTGCAATATGAATATATGCATGAAAGTTACAACCAAAATGTTTCTTGTTTAATGTAAAAGTATTTCTGCTTTATGTAACTGATACCGCACTGTGCTAAAATTTTTAATTCTAAATCTATTTGAATACTGAGAATGACATCTAATCCTGAATGTGAAGATATGGGTGGGTGTGATACCAAGAGATTTGAAATTATTAGTGTAGGAATTAACAGCAAGCAACAAATAAAATTAGACATTCTGCATATACATGTAAACACACACACGTGCAAAATAAAAATGATCGCCGACACTCACCCTGCTAATGTTTCCACTGCCTTTAAAGAGTCTTTCACTTTCATTTTTGAAAGTGCAGAAGATCCACAATAACAAATCCATACGTATTAGCCTACAGTTTCTGCTCTGGAGTGTTTTTCAAACATTTTCAGATATATTTCTTTGTAGTTTCAGATACTCATGCAGAAAATATGTCACAGCCACTACAAAGCTAGCTATTGTGTGCATGGGTGGTTGCACTTGTGTGGCGCTATTGTCTGAAGAACTTTCTCTTGAGTTTAGTCAAATGGTGATTCCATCATGTATGAATCATTTCTAATGCTCTTTGTTTAATTGTGGTGTTCTACAGAGTGTGATGTGTTACATATCACACAATAAAATACGGATGATCTAACTACAACGGATGATTCAACTAAATTAAAACTTTTGACACAATTTTACACATTAAAGTAAATTGAGGAAATTTGAGTTAATTCATTTGAGTGAACTGGTTTAAAGTAAGATGCTGTTTCAAACATGAATGTAAAGATTTTGTAATACTGATGTAAAAAACTAATGTAACATGGTCTGGGACCGTGTGTTCAAAACCCGAAACGCATTCTGTTCTTTGGAATATTACAAAGGGTTTAATGTGCGTACTAGTAGACGTCTGAGTGAAGGACGTTTGTGCACCCGGAGACTAACCACCAATTTGACAGGGACACTTTGCTCCTTACATATATGAACTGACACCAGCTGCTCCAACCACACTTTATTTCCAGTACACCCCCCGGAGTAGATTACACCCCCCCCCCTCCCCCAATCGACAATGTGCGGTAAACCTACTTGTAGGAATGAGTCGTGGGCAGAGGAAAAACTATCACTCTTTCTCTACAGTTGTGATAGTGAGATAGGGTAAGTGCCGGTGTGGAGCTGGGTAGCACTTCCAGTACAGTGTAGGCGTCTTTACCATCAGACAGGTGAGTTATGAGTCTTTAATCCTCACATTACTGTACTCTTATCTGTACAGAACACACACTCATTTTCAGACTTTCTGTGACTCAAAACTGAATTAAAATGAGAAAAGAAAACACCAATTACTAAATTATCTTACAAAAACCTACCATACTTGACCTGCAGGGAAAAATCAGACCATTTGTTCCATAGTAAATGCTGAAGTATTGTCCACGGCTCCACTGCAGTAGGAAGTGTGGACCAGTCATCCGGTGTACCCAACACAACCTCCAGTGCTCCTGGCTTTCTGACTCTCATTTAAAATCACCATCACAAAAAAAAAAGTCCAGCTAATCGCCACAAGCTGGAAATTCTGTCACTTGGTGTGATTCTTTATTTCAAGTTTCACTGAATACGGCTGGCCACAGTTACAACACATATTCACACCTTTTAGATGTACCTCAGTAACAATGCTGGACCTGAAACACTTCATAGCAGTGCAACACTTCAACACTTGTTTCCCGAGCCACAGCCATGCTAGCCACAGCCATGCTAGCCACAGCCATGCTAGCCACAGCCATGCTAGCAGAGGAGCCTTTTACCATTAAAGGGTCTCCACCCCAATACTAGGACCTCGGGTACAGTCATGTGATCATCAGCTGGCGGCTGAGGAATCACCCTGGAAACAGATCAGTCAGAGTATTGTAACTGTCCACCAGTACAATGCACCTACAGGACAGGAGGCCAAATGCATGGAACCGCAAAGTAGCTTAGTAAAGCATCTTAGTAAAGTAGTGTTAACTGAAGCAAATGGCACACCATTCTAACACTCAAAAGCACTTGTCAAAGCAAGTCAGTGTTACAGTACTAATGAAAGCTTTTACAGAAAGCCCCCAAAACACTGAAGAGATGTTTTTTAAAAAGTCTCCTTGAAATTTTTGTTTTCATTAGTCTCAACAGTTTTGGAAACTGTATGCTGCATCGAAATTTGTAACACTGTAAAACTGAATTCGTTTAAAGTTCATTTTGGTCTTAAGGATGTGTTATGATATCTGACTGCAGCGGTAAGACTGTTTTAAACAGGACTGCTAATGTAGTTAATCATTTATGCAACCACAGAGAAGCACAGTGCAAATATCGACACGATCATTTGTAGCCTCTAGCTACCTCTAATTTGCAGTGAAAACTATTAATTATTAACAAAAAATTAACTAGCTATTGCACTGGTACAATTTGAGACAAATATCACAATCTATGCCATCACATTCTTTTCCGAATCTAAAATGTTGTGAAAAACACTCACACAGTCATTTCTGTCTCAGACAACATTAAACAAGGGAGCATGTAGCTCCTCCCATGAGCACAGGGCACATTGCCAAATCGCACATAAACTGTGCATTTCATCACTTTTTTTGCAATACATATGACAGCTTGTGTGAGTGTGAGAATGCGCAATACTCCATATCACAAAGGTAACTCGAGGGTGGTGTGTGTGTGTGTGTGTGTGTCTGCTCCGTGACTCATATAGTGTGGTGCATCATAGAGACATCTTAGAGTTCTTATAAGACATCATGGAGTTCTTTAAGATATCATAGTTTCATCCACTCAAACAGGGAAAGCATGTGTTGTATCCTGGATGGTCTTCCAGCACGGAAACCTCCTCCACAGTCCAAGAAGACAAAACCAAAGTAGCCCAATTTGTCTTCTGCCATGAACAAACAAGCAAACACAGTGACGAACACAGTGATGCAGTGTTTATGTTTACATGAGTATTAGCACTCGCTAACAAACACTCGGCAGACACCAAGGCAGACTGGGGGAAACCACGAGGGCCAAACACACAGGACTGCACTCTGCTTCCAGTAAGCAGATAACACTCATCCTGCCCGAGCAGCTGACTTTTCATGTCCGTAACTACTTGCTGGAGGCTGAGAGCACCGTCGGTGCCGAGTCGTCTCCTTTTCTCAGGCCATCTACGGTCTATGTGGAGGTTCAAGTACCTGTGAAGTGCAGAAGAGTGATGAGGCCTCCATGTGTTCGTCTGTGTCACAGCTGGGCAGCTCCGGCGAGTAGAGACCAGGCGAGTAGAGACCAGGCGAGTAGAGACCAGGCAAGCCTCGACCAGGTGAGTAGAGACCAGGCGAGTGGAGACCAGGCGAGTGGAGACCAGGCAAGCCTCGACCAGGTGAGTAGAGACCAGGCGAGTGGAGACCAGGCGAGTGGAGACCAGGCGAGTAGAGACCAGGCGAGTGGAGACCAGGCGAGTGGAGACCAGGCGAGTGGAGACCAGGCGAGTAGAGACCAGGCGAGTAGAGACCAGGCGAGTAGAGACCAGGCGAGTGGAGACCAGGCGAGTAGAGACCAGGCGAGTGGAGACCAGGCGAGTAGAGACCAGGTGAGTAGAGACCAGGCGAGTAGAGACCAGGTGAGTAGAGACCAGGTGAGCAGGCATCTCTCCCCCCGCAGCCTGAGGAAGCAACACAACTTTGGAGTGACATTGACTTTCACAAAGTCCTTCAGCGTTCTGCACCAGCACCCAGGAGGGTGAATGTTCTGTTACACCAACAGGTGTGGGAGCGGTCTGTGCGTTGGTCTGTCACTCCATAAACTACAAACTGTACTTCTGTGACTGTGTGTTTCATGACAAACTTGTTGGCATATTAAAGGATCAATTCAAGTGCATGAAAATGCCCTACAGTTGTACTCACCTTGTTCTGAGGTGCAGAGCATGGCGATTACATTATTCAGCATTGAAGTGGTGCCCCCTGCTGGTAGATTGAGCTGTAACCCTTTGCCCACTGATGAGCATCGCAGTTACAGGAAAAGGTTCAGCCGACCGAAATCAGTACAGCAACAGCTGTCAGTGGTTTCAGAATGTCACATCTGGCTGGTTATTTGAGGCATAGTTGTTATGAAACATTCATCAGGGGTTGTTGATACCTATGAACTACAGACAGTTACTATAGCTACCCTAAACTGCACCAAAACTTTGATTAAGTATTAATTAGTATTAAGAATTTATTACATATAAATATACATACAGTAATTATTATCAGCAGGAAAATCACGTTTTTTCTTTTTAGTATCTTTTTTTTATTTTTGCAGTTTAAAGCAACTCTGTGGGTTTATGTCAGCTGTATTGAAAACAATGTAAGAACACGAGCAACACGATCCCCAAGTCATAAATCCAAATCTTAAAGTACAGCAGCAGCGTCTGGGCAACGATTAGCTGCATTTTAAGCACAGCCAAAGGCAAAAGGGGCTTCTGCAGATCATACATAATGCAGCACAAAGAACCTTCATTGGGAATAAGTGTGACTACTGAACAATGTCACTTTACACGTAATGCCATGGTGTTTGGGGAGAGAGAGAGGTCCTCCATTTTGGTCATTTTATAAGGCAAAACACAGGAGTTTTGGCAGAATATGTTGGCAGGCGTTGTGTTACACATGGGGCTGTGGATGCTGAAGCTCATACATCACACGTTTTCTTCTTTCTATCAGACATAAGTGAATAGCAAATCCCTTTGCTTTTGGTTTAATTAGAGTGTCAGGCCTGTTGAGGCGCTGACAGTAATCCACTTGGAGAAGCAGAGAGAGCGGAAGCCCAGTGTAATTGCGGAGGGATGCCAGTTCTGCCGGTGTCTCCTCACACTGCACGGAGCAGGACATCTGCTGTTAAATTACAATGTCAAAGAAATTAAACCATTAGGAAGAATCCATCCACACACAAAGTTAAGCTAATTATTCTGAGGGTGCCATGGAGTAAAAACGTCTTTGAAAGCTTTTAAAATATATATATATTTTTTAATCGATTTGAAATGATGTGTGTAAGGGAATTTCACATAATAGCAGTGATAGACCATACAGTCGTATCCGTGGAGAGGACTGGACTGTCTGCAGATTAACGTCCATGTCCTTCTAGAATGTGCGTATTTTGATGAATTGCTTCTTTAATCAATTGCCAGAAGGTACATGGACTATTCTTCAAGAAGCACAATCTCATTAGCATGATCAATGATGTGTGTGTTTATGTGTGTATTTGTATTTCTTTGTGTGCCTTTCATAATAGACTTTTCAGAAATCAGAAAAGAAAAATAACTAATGTCTAAATGAACACTTAAATATGATAGATTTAAGCAATTGCAGTAAATGCTAAATTGATTCTGAAAATGTTGCAAATAATACATGATATTCAATTTTACCTGTGTGTTGTTATCATGGAACATGTGGACACGTGGCTACCTGTGGTTTCCAAACCACAGCCATAACATAGCTTTGATCAGATCTGAGAAACTATAGTAAAGGTATCTAATAAAGGTACTATAATAAATGTACTATCATGACCGGACTTGGAAGTTTATGTGGGTATCTTGTTGGGGATGGTGGTGTATGTGTCTGTGTGTGTTTTAGTGTTCGTTTGTTATTGGAGTTTACAATGGCTGCAATCATTCATCACAATGTTATTTAGCAATTAAAATCTTTGAAAACACACACGCACAGGAATTATATACAGTAAGGTTAGTGTGCAATTTTGTTGTATTCTGAAAGCTTAAGAATTCTTCTATATTGTTATATAAATGTATAATGCAATAAGAAATGTTTATATATAGAACCATTAATGTATTCAATTAAATCCAATAAAATCTATTTATTAAATGTATTCATTTTCAATACTACAAATTCAGTATACCACTCAGTAAAGGTGCCTATACAGTATGTTTAGGGGGCAGAGAGTGTGTAGAGCTGGGTCTCAGTCCTTGAAGCAATTTATGATATGGATGCATGCCAGTGTCAGAATCTAATATGTATTCCACATAGTGGTGAATTTCCATCAGTGCAGGAGGGAAGGGCTATCCTGCAGGAAGTGTCCCAAATGCCAAACCATGCATCTCCTAATGAAGTATTGACCACTGCACACTCATGTTTAAGGCACTGACATGCACTTACCTCCTGAACCACTAGATGGGAATCAGACTTAGCCGTGTTATGGTCCGGGAGTTGGGACTGGGTGTTAGCTGGGTGTTAGCCAAAGCGTGCGGCTGCTTCACAGATCACTGTTCCAGAGAGGCCCGACCAAAGCTGTGAGTGCCACGACTTCACCGTCGCCCACTAATTACACCTGATGAAGATCAAAGCAACAGGCTAGCGTCCCAGGCTAGCGTCCCAGACTAGCGTCCAAGGCTAGCGTCCGAGGCTAGCGTCCAAGGCTAGCGTCCCAGGCTAGCGTCCCAGGCTAGCATCCCAGGCTAGCGTCGCAGCTCCACGCACAGACAGCTGCATGGTAACTGAGTTAGCTTAGCTGCGTGCACACTGACAGGAGACCTGAGGCTCTTGCTTGGTTAAAAAAAAAGGTTGATCAGGAGGAAAACACAATGGGGGAAGATACATTCCTTCAAACTCTTGGAAAAAAAGGAAGATAAAGAAAACAGCCATTATTTACCCAGAACAGTAAGTTATACATACTGTGGTTTAAACGTGTCTCTGGAGAATGATGGAGAAGTCATGGTCGAGTTATCTGCATCTGAATGAACCCTTGGCCGTGCAAGGCTAACCAGAGAAAAGACTCAACTGTCCATATGTTCAAAGTAAAATAGATGTCCGGGGAAACCTGTTTGGGGATCAGACATACTTTTATCACCACACACTAATACATCACAATGGCTTCTTGCTGACCGGTTAATCACATCAACGTAAACCCGCTGTCACTAATAAGCTCTGATTCACCTGGATTCTCAGTGTAGCCACGCGATCTGTATCAGACGCACTGTCATTAAATAGCAATGAGGTTGAATTTGTCTCGCTGCACGCTTCCCAAATTAAGAGTCCCCGTGCTGATAGACTGAGGCTTGTATAGAATACTGATGAGCAGAGAGAGGAAGGGAAAGAGTGAGTGAGAGAGAGAGAGAGAGAGTCAGTAATGCTGTCCTTTCCTCTCTGTGATCCCAATCTGTCCTAATGGACTGGCTGACACTCTACGCATCACTTCCTGTCTTCCTTACAGACATGCATGATAAAGGACACGCCTCTTAATCAGCAGCATATGGGTCAGCGTCCGTCTAAATCATCTCATTTAACCACCTCATCCTTCACTGCTTTTCCCCCATGCAAACAAAGAAAAACACCCAAAGACCCAAACCCTAAAGTGCACGTAAGACAGCAGCACTGAACAACGCTCCAGTCCACAGCACCCCTAAGTGGCACAAATCCCCTGTCTCCCAGGGTTTTCATGTTAGCGGTATGATGGAGATTCACTGAGTGTGGCACAGCTAACGATCCGACACCATCGCGTACAAACCAATTAACCTCCGTGACCCTGGAGATGGCTCTCACACAGCATCAGTTCTGCAGAGGGGGACCGACGCCTTATCTTCAATCAGAGACTCACAGCAGTGCATTATGGGGGGCAAGTTAGACGGCTGAGGACACTCGGCACAGAGAGGCGGGGTCAATTAGATAGAATGAGGAGCATGTCTGGTGACACGTTCACCTCCATGTCACCTGATACTCAGAATGAGCAACAGCAATCAGCCCAGAGTTTTTTTGAGCTCGTAGCCATGAGACGGCTGACCCCCTTTTCAAAAATAGAAACATTCAGGGACACCAGCAGCTGACCGTGCTTCAGATATTTGGTTTACACTGATAATTGGGTTGCAAAGAACAGAGGAAAGTGTCACTCAGCTCCAGTGTGAAGGATGTTTCACTGCACGGCGTTGCAAATTTATGGCTTAGGCTGTTAGCAAAGGGAAAAGCTAAGCTCCTGGG
>JAGXOD010000003.1:792500-962500 GCA_020368025.1 Brachyhypopomus occidentalis
GCTGCAATTATGTTTTGAATCAATTTTTCTGTCACATATGACTCAGTGCGATTTGGTGGAGGGGTCACAGCCTGGGAGGGGTCACAGCCTGGAAGGGGTCACAGCCTGGGAGGGGTCACAGCCCGGAAGGGGTTACGGCCTGGGAGGGGTCACAGCCTGGGAGGGGTCACAGCCTGGAAGGGGTCACAGCCTGGAAGGGGTTACACTGCTCCTCAGGCGGAGAGCTGCACATGCTCATTCAACGTCACCTCTTAACTCCAGTTCCGATGATTAAACAGGCAAAATGTCAGAACAGAACATGCAGGAGTTTGAAGCCCATCCTGAACAAGAGGGACGTCTCCGTTCGTCTGTGTTCTGTTCACTCAACCCTGCACACTCCACCGTCATGCACAGGAAAACACAAAGCAGGTTTGAGTTTGGGGAAACCCAAAGCATTTGTGTTTATTTGCAGAAAAGGCCCGTGTGCGGAGGGTGAGCTCAACGTGCTGTTGCCCTACCGAACTGCACATCTCGCAGGAGAAAAGGGGGGTGTGAGTAGCTATTAGATCTGATGGCAGAGAAGGAAGATTCCTCACCAAACACTGAAAACATCCCAAAGTTACAATATCACCCGATTGGCTGGACACTGTATGGCCTAATTTCACTGTTACTTTTTTTTTAACTGTGTACACAAGGTCAGAATTATATC
Source organism: Brachyhypopomus occidentalis (assembly GCA_020368025.1). Classification (NCBI taxonomy): domain Eukaryota; kingdom Metazoa; phylum Chordata; class Actinopteri; order Gymnotiformes; family Hypopomidae; genus Brachyhypopomus; species Brachyhypopomus occidentalis. Next base: position 793,189 of record JAGXOD010000003.1, read on the forward strand.
TCTTTTAGTGAGATATCCATGTCATATGTGTCATCCCAAATAATCTGGTCATTGTGCCCAAATAAACACAGGAAAAAGCTTGCAGTCCAGATGTCTGTGGACACCATTATTAGACACAGGGTTGCTGGACTTTAATCTGCAGTTGTAGATTGAATGATGATAATTAGCAAGAAATAAAACAGGTTACGGGGGTCACTGTTCTCTGCAGGGATAACACTGTGCATATATTAGAAAGGGAACCTTTTCTTATACTTGACAGACAAGGACACATGCCCTGCTGTGATGAGGTCTCCCATGGGTGTGGGTTAGCCCGCCCCTCACACGCCTGGTGTCACACAGCATGGTAAGGAGCTTTATTCCAACTCGACAGGGTTTGTTTAGTGTCATCTTGTTGACACATCACTCAGACAGGGCCGCCACAGACAGGGGGGCCCTGACAGTGAGACTCCCCGTGACAGTGTGTGTGCTCACCACGCTTCATCCTCCTACTGTGGGACAGTAGCGGGAAGTGGAAGTCAGACGGAGTGTAAAAGCAACGCTGCTTGTACACCAACGTCCAATGTGTCAACAGAGATGCTGCATGAAACCAAAGGAATAGTTGTGCAAGTCACATCCTGCATTTGCTATCCTAAAATATCCACCCTGTGCAGGTTCCAGTGGTCCTCTAGAACGACAAGAGAACATGATCTGCACACACACACACACACACGCACACACACGCACACACACAAATAAACACACATCACTTTGCAATTGTTTACCGGCCAAAAGACACTTTTGCATGAGGCCTCTTTTCATTTAGACCCTATTAGGCTTTATAACTGAACATAAAGGCAGACAGGTGTTCTCTGGCGGTCTGATGTCCGACTCCCTTGTGAATACACAGGACATATTTCTGAGCTTGTTTTTGTTCCCTTTCAAATGACGTGTTCTGTATCGTGTGTGTGTTTTTTTTAAAGCCTTTTCTGTTTTCCCCACTGTAGCCTTGTCCTCATCGTCTACACTGGAAGCTGAAGTGAAGCTGACGTGAAGCAGACGTGAAGCTGACGTGAAGCTGAAGTTCACGCATCACAGACACCTTCATCCGTCACGCCGCCCCTGGGCGTGGCCTCCCAGTTACATGGCCGCCTCTGGCATGACAAATGAAGGAGGTCTGGGTGGGTCCACAGGTTCTGGGAGACATGAACCGCACAGTCAGGAGTTTGCAAGCCAGATCTCTATAGGTGGTGGGAACGCAGCATCTGAGCGTAGGCTGGGCTTCAAAACCTCCACAGGCTGCACTGTCCTCATTATCCTAATGATTGACCTCTACAGAATTATGACATTACCCCATAATAATATTGTACCATATTAAGTGCTAATAGTCCCATTAAAATCTGAATCAAAACTCACCTAACGGATTAGCGTCTTTTAGGGACACCCATAACGGTCTGACGTCTGAAGTCAGCTCAGTTACATGCAGAGTCGTGCCGCAGTCTTACCACAGCTGCCACAGTAACTTAATTTTCATGTTTTACTCAAGGAAATTAGGATTATTAATCAATAGTGGCTTATTATCTCCAGTCTGAGTGTGACATATTAAGCTAATGATCAAGGCCTGATGAACATCTGCTTGGTTGTAGGTTGTGGCCAAATCCGTTGCTGCCCTGAGCACAGCTCTGCTCCTCCAGGGACTGGTGACAGGAAAGGAAAACTTGACATCTCTCTTATCCCACCATTCCCCAAATCTGCACCTGTGTCGCTCGAGGAGGACAGGAGTGGGGGGGGGGGGGTGTCCGTCTGTGGGGAGGAACCAGCAGTGAGAGAAAAACAATCAAAACAATTTCTCACCCCACAACTGCTTGATTATTTTTTTCTGCTTTCTGCCAACAGAACGGTATCACTTCACAGCCAGGTCTCAAATCAGCAAACACGGAATTACACAACGGCACCATGCCAAGCTAATCATATTTGCTGGCTTGTAACGTATGTACAAGACTTTGCAGCTGAACCCTCATTATCCATGCTAGTTTCTCCAAAAATATGTAGAATTTAGCATGATGTCCATCCATGAGGTTACAGCTGCTCCTGTGTGTTACTACAGAACATGGGGGTCTTGTTTGAATCTATTACCTTATAAAAATGGATTTGCCTCATCTGTTCATTAAAAACTGTTCAAACTGTTCACCATAAACTGCAGTGACGCATTTGACCTTCGGTGCAAAACAAAGGCTTGAGGATATGGGACATAAGACATGGGACAAAAGATATGGGATATAAGACATGTATGGACATGTGAGGACTTAAGGAATCTTGTATGGTGCTGTTTGGATTAAAAACAAAGAAACAAAAAGAAACATGGTTCAAATTTTATTTCCCATATGTTTTGGTCTTATTAAAGTCTTTAGCATAAAGACGTTGTGTTTGTCATGTTTACCTGTTTTTTTTTTTGTTCCATTACCTGAGGCTCTTGTTTTGTTGTCTTTGTTATATATGTATATATATATGTACTCTTTCTCTACTCATTAGATGCAGAACCATTGGTCCGTCATGTCTAGCCCCACCTCCACCTGTCAGTCATGTCTGTTTTATAATTCCATGTGCCTCCTAGTGATTTGTAACCCCGCCCCTCATTATTAATCTGATCTTTGTTTTTCCTACAGCCCGGTTGTTGCATATTTGTCTGTTTAACTCAAGTTAATCTCTATCTGTTCATCTGTGTCAGTTAATCTCTATCTGTTCATGTGTGTCAGTTAATCTCTATCTGTTCACGTGTGGCATGTCTTGGGTGTTAATTATATGTCTTCATCGGACTCCCTTATGGACCATGGCTTGAATATACCACCCAGATTTTGGATTTCCCTTGAATAAATCTCGCTCCTCAGCGTCTGCCTCCCATTCGCCCCATGACAACAGCGGCACTACAAAGTCCCTTCCTACTTACTCAAGGCTGGATTACTGTAACGGTCTAATTGGATGCTCTAAAAAGCCATTAAATAAACTCTTAACATGTAGAGAACATACAGCCAGAGTCTTTACAAGAGCTGGAAAGTTTGACCTTATTAGTCCTGTTCTATCAGCTCTGCACTGGTCCCCATTTAAACAGCCTTCTCCCTGCAGAGACCTCCAGTCATGGAATAACCTTCCATCTTTAATTCAGGACTCAGCTTGCTGGTGCTTCTGGTTAGCTTCCTGTACATAAGCACAGATCTAGGGGCCCCTGGGCATAGAGTTGGTAATCTGAGGTGTTGATGCTGTCTGGCTACATCAGGTTTTCACTCAGGTTTGTGACGAAGATGAGGGTGGAATACGATCTCTCAGCAGGCCCTGAGGTCTGTAGTCACCCTGACCCTTCCCTTTAGTTCAGCTGTTACAGGTAAAATGGTGGGATCTGCACGCTGCTCACTCTCGCGTGTCTGTTTATAGACTCTTCATCTGTCTATTTTAACTACATCTTTCTAATTTACCAGCATGATGCCAATGTTGGATTAGACCGCTGGAGATGACACCAACAAGCGTGCTGGTGTAGGGGTTTCACCTACTAATCCTTTAAGTAGATAATTTTCTTAATCATTAATCAGTCTCATTAATTAAAATCATTAATTAGAATCAGTCTCGTTCAAATCAAACCAGAATCACAATATTTAGTTCTCGAACTAAAGAAAGCAATTAATGGTTTATCTGAAGGATTTAAATCATTATTTTGAGATACTGGCAACACAGTCTGAATGATGACACACAACTTGGTGAAACAGATTCAGCAACGAGGATCGGTATATTTACAGTGAAAACTAAACATCTAGTGGGTGTGTGAGAATGTGTAGAAAAGGGGAGGAGTGTAAATGTGTGTGTGTGAGCGCGCCCGTGCTATGGAGGCGAGGTTTGTAGTCTCGGGTCTCCTAAGGAGAATAAAGTAACTTGAATGGCGCCGACTTTAAACAGCAGAGCAGCGTGGCTGTATGTTAATGAGCTCAGGTTTATTCTAACGGCCAGAATAAAGGGTAATGGCGCTGGCTTAATAACTAAAAATTAAAGTGGCGTGTCAGAGACTAAGGAAGACGAGACGATTGCGATGTCATGGGTTAGTAAAGAAACAGAGAGGTAGCATGCAAAGTGAACAGAGCTTTGTATGTACAAATCTTTATGAAAACTAAAAGTTGAATAAGCTCTCATACATTCCAAATGTCTTAATTTAAGCGTGTAGTTAATACCACAGTTAAAATTACTGCCCTTTTGGTAAACTATGCCCAGCGGTTAGACTCTCAGGTGTTGGTTTTGTCATCCTCTCTGAATTCTTCTGGAATTTGGAGGGAATTTTCACCACATGCTCATCGTTAATAAAAAGCGACGTCGTCCAGGTGTCCTGGGAATCATCCTTCTGGTTACGAAGTCCAGGAAAGTGAGTCTCGTCCACGGTTTAATGAGAGGGAATTGATCTCCTTTGTTCCGGTCCGTGTGGCCGCGTTAGCTTGATAGAAGTAGTTCGGTGAATCTGTTGCTGAGGTAACGTTGATTAGTCGGTTGTTTAGATTCCACCATAATTCGGGCTCGTTAATTAGGAAGCACGACTTTCAGCTCTTTGCTGTTAATCGTACCAAAGTTCCCGTGCTATTGATAGAGAAAACCATAAAGTCTCTCTTAAAAAGGTCTAACCTTGAAGCAGATCAAACCAGAGTGAGAGAGCTGTTCTGCCGATGGAGGTATTTTAAAAACCTGAATTCAATTACTTTAGACACACCCTCTTTCTTCCGCTGAAGCAAGCTTGTTCTATATATTGCTGGTGGTGCTGCCACCTGCTGGCTTGGCATGGTACCTACACTGGTATTTCCCACATCCCCCCCACCATCCAATCTGTCTAGTCCACTGGATGCAGAAACACCTCACCCACCCTGGAGCTAATGGAGAAGCTGATGGCTTCTACTGGCTCCATGGGTTATATAAAATGGTGTATGGAGTGTTGAAAAGCTGGGCTGGAGGAGGAAGCGTTCCCTCTCGGTTCTCTCACCTAGTTTCCCCCAGGGAGTTTTTCCCACGCCACTCACTGTCTTAGGGATCTGGACCCAAACATTAGAAAAGCTACTCTGTGACAACCCATGTTGTAAAAGGCATTATATACGCAAAGTATTATTGCTGTTATATTATTGCTTCTATATTATATTAGCTTTGTGGATCCGCTCTGGTTTGGATTAATGTTCCTGAGGTCAAACAGGCAAAACTCAAAACACGCTGGACTTCCTGTGAAGTCTGTCATCCTGTGCTGTTGGGCTCCGGGGAGGCAGTGGAGATCTGGAGCACCTCCATGTACATGAAGCTCTGTCTGCACCTCCTCACTCATTTACATGAACGTATCGAGCTCTCCAGTGCGGCTCCCCCATAGTCCCCATATCTAGACTCTAACCCCAATCCTCTCTGACCCAGTTTCATAATCCCTCTCCATGTTTCCAATCCTGATAGATGATAAAAAAGTATAATCAGTGGTTTCCAGTAGGAATGTTGTAATTCCGCAGTATCTCTGTTTTGAAGACCTGCCACCCCGCAGATCTGCCACCCCGCAGACCTGCCACCCTGCGGAGCTTCGTCCAACCACAGGCTGTGCTACCTGATCCAGGAGATCAAAGGTTTCAGTAGCATGTAAATATGAGGTCCAGACGAAGTGTCGCTACTAAATTTTGCAGGAGCGTAAATCTCCAAGGCTGAAACGAGGCACCCCTGGTTTTGCCTCTACGGTCAGACAGTATCCAGACGGTAGGCAGGTTCCCCTTTCTGAGACGGTGTTTCCTAATAATTCTCACGTGTTTTTGTATTTCAGTTCCATTGCCCCTCAACCTTTATGTGCCATCCTTCCTCTTCAGCTGCCCAATTGTCTTGGTAATAGCCCTTGAGAAGGAGCCTTTGAACTCCGCGCCCCCATCCCCCCCCCCTCCTCCTCCTCTTCCTCCTGTTTGTGTCGTGCTCCGTGCCTGCTGCCTGTTTGGTGCTGTTGCATGCGACGGCGGGAAGCCAACAGGAACAGCTCAGATCAGAATTTGGTGAATTTCAAAAGGCGAAACCTCCCCTGCTCTCTGTGTGAAGCCCTGAGGTACAAGAGCAAGGCCACGGGGGAGATGTGGCGTTATGGATCTATAATTACATTGTGCTTACTTCTATGAAATTATCCCAAGGCTCTAGTTATGAGTCTGCTCAAAACCCCTGATTTCCTTCATCATTGAGGAATGAATGGTAACATTTAAATCTTTCATGTGCTGGTGTTCAGGGCAGGAGACAAATCTTGCTGCACATTGTTACTGTTCAGTTAAAACTGATCAAATAAATTAACAACAAACATGCTACAAACATCCACACTGTAAAACATTTTGCTGGTCTGAATGTAACTGTTAGTTGTTAAAGTCTATATAGTCCATTGTTTCATAAATAAACGGTCAACAAAACTTGTGTGTGTTTTAAATTGAATATATGCACAATATATATATAATAGCATTAATATCCAACTTCAAAGTTTCAATAACAATAAGTATTGATAACATAGCCACTTCTAACACCAACTGGGAGTTCCCGGTTACTGAAGGCACACTTTAATCTTCACTGATAAAAGTCAAAAGTCATTATAAAGTCAAGACTATCTCCACAAAGCAGTTCTGAGCACTTCGTGGCTTTTCCATCATGCTACAGCATTGTTTGACTGAACATAGTTTATATTTGTGTCACACTGACTATTCATACTAATAAAAACATCAGATGAGGCAGTTTGACTACAGGAAGCTTTTCGTTTCTGATCGCCATGCTACATGTAATGTCCTTTCCAGCAGATAATATACACAGACACACGCAAAGAAGCTACTGAAGGGAGTGTAGAACACCATCGATTTCTTCCTCCACCTTAATACATTCACTTAGTCAGATCACCTCAGGTTTTCGTCACCAAAACACGTAGCTTCTTATGCCTAGCTGCCTTCAGATCCTGTAAACTCCCCGAAGAACCGCTGACTGAATGCCAATGAAGAATCACCACACACACACACACACACACACACACACACACACACACACACACACAAAAACACACACAAACACACACACACAGTTTATGAGGAGAAAACCATTTAGTGTGTCAAGAGAAAGTTGCAGGATTTGTTATGAGCACATATGGACACGAACCAGCACAGGCGGCTCTGGGTACATTTAATGACCCTGTTTCTCAGGGAACACACACGCTGTTGTTTGAATTTTAACACAAGACAAACACCCAGCTCCGTTATCCAGCCCCGCGTACGGGCCTTTCACACCAGAACAGACACAGCAGGCACTGGTACCAGCCACTATTGGTGGCGGTGCTGGTGACATCATGCCGCCAGGCCCCGCCCCCCTCTCACAGGTCCCAGTGCTGCAGGCCGTCAGCCTGGTCGCCATCTGCTACAGTATGTGAAACAATCTAAGCTGAGAAGTGTTGTGGCACAGCACAGGGTTGATCCAGACACCGGGAACACACACACACACCCTGGCCGCTGTGCACACACACATTTGTTTTGGATCCTGCAGTAAACACTGTCCGACTGTTGGCCAGATGGTGAAGAAAAAGGACATGTAGCCATGGGGCAGTCAAGTCAAGTGAGGTGATTGTGACGAGCATGCGTCTCATCTGCTTCCTACACACACACACACGCACACACACACACATTCAACACAAACAAACACAAACACACACAACACAAACAAACACACACACACACACACATATACAATATACACATACGCCTCATTCTCCTCTATTTACTTAAACTCTGTATCACTGACAAATGACTTGCGCAGCCTCCGAGAGCCATCATTCCCATATGTCCTTGTTGTGAGGATTCGGAACGGCTCACACGTTTTTACGGAGATTGAGCTTCACCGAGACTCTTCTTAATGGCTTTCCAACAGACTGGATGCGTGTGCCGTGGCGCGCAAGCAAGACGCTACCCTAGCGCACATCAAATTTGCTCACCATTTAAACTAAGCAACTGACATCACAGGAACAAATGACCCTTGCCTAGGGAGAACACAAGCTGATAACTAAGGAGGACAATGCCAGCAGCAGACGACACCAGCAGGGGGCTGTGGAACATCACACTCTCATTTATCAGTTTCACTTGTGTGTGACCCAGGGGTGGACAAACCGGGCCCTGCAAACCCAGCATAGCTGGTGCCAGCTCCCTCTTCTCCACCCGCAGGAAGACTGAGCCTCCCTATTCTCCTCCTCCTTAGTTCCAGCACGTCTTTCGTTCGCCAGGGCTCTTTGCTCCTTCTCTCCCAGCATCCCCAGAACTCCAGATGGACCCAAACGTACCCCCCTCTTCTCCCCAACGGCCCCACCCCCCCACCCCGACCCCAACAGCGTTCCCTCTCAGGGTGCTGCTTCCTGCAAGCTTCCTGCTCCTCTCGCGTGCAATTACTCACTCAGTGGATAAATAGATGGTTCCATTATCAGGGTTATTATCGTGTACATGGGCCACAGGCACTGGCCAATTTCGTGTCCCTAGTATTTATGGGCTTTGCCCTCATATGCACAGGCGTGTGGAGATCAGTAGGGGCATTGTGGTTATTACTATAACAGGGGCAGTCAGATATTTTTGCTCCGTTCTCCATTAGCGTGTAATTTCTGAAAGAGGTTCAGGTTCAGCTTTAGTGCAGAATGTATCTGTGATTCTTTTAACAACATGCTGAAGTTTGGAGGTGCCGTAATGTTTTCCACAGCATGAATAGCCACTTGGTCTCTTTCACAGTATGAACCAAGGACATAAACACAAACGCAAATGCACTTTGCTTGCACAGCTGATGAAAGACGTCTGTCCAAAACGTCCCGTTTCTCTGGAAACTTTGTGTACTTTACTACAATTTCTCTCTCTCTCTCTCTCTCTCTATATATATATATATATATATATATATATATATATCTCTCTCTATATATATATATATATATATATATATATAGAGAGAGAGAGAGAGAGAGACACACACACACACACACATTAGTGCTGGGCAATGACCTTGTGTGCGATTAATTTCGCCATTATCTGTGGAGTTCAAGAATTACATTTAAAAAGTTAAAATTCTTTAACATTTTAAACTTCACACTTTTATTTAAAAGTACTGCTACTTTAACAAATGGCAATGCAGTACCACTTTGATTAAAATGTGGTCCTTTTCAACAGCAGTATAACTTATAACTTACATGTTTTATCCAGATACTGGAAATGTTCGTGTAAAACTTCGGTAGGTCCACCTTTCGTAATGTCTTCGCGCATGTGTGCTCTTCTCCCTCGGTTCACGTGAGGGCGGCGGCAGTCGTAGGTCACACCCACAAGGTCTCATTGGTTGAGATATGTGATGACACCGATTCCACGCCAGCAAACACACACAAAAGTACACACAAAATATATATATATGTAATTGATTTTTAAGGGTCGAATCCTATTTATATGCTCTTTGAGGGCTAAGCTAAAGTTTAAAAGCCTCGCATTTAGTTTTCCAGACTGAATCCTATTCTAATTCAGCTTACAAAGGGCATGTGTGGGAACACGTCAGTCTCGTCATGCGTGCCTAGCAGAATTCTCCTTTTGAACAAAGATAAAAGAATGGAGAGCATTCTAAGCACTTTGGCTAATTGCATTTGACGAACAAGTCCATCTTCCCCAGGTCTGTCTGCCGCCGAGGCTGTATGCAGTTAGACAGTACAAAGCCCGGGATTCATAGGCTTACGAAAAAAGAGGAACTTCAATCTCGGAGCAGCGGAGCAAGGCGCCATCGAGAGCATCCCGCTTTGATCCCGGAAGGAGCTACAGCTGACACCTCCCTTCCTTTTGTCTCGAAAAGTGCTCCGATGATTTTGTGATTCAGGAGCTTGTTCAAAGTTTCCAGAAGATGGTGATAAATCGCACCTCAAGGTGCCTCTTGTATAGAATACTAAATTGTGCTGTAATGGTTCACCGTTCGTACGTATCAAAATTGACATTGTTTTGTGCAGAAATGTGGATGGAATCGTGTGGAATTCTAGTACATACGCTCTAAAACAATGATTAAACTTCACAAGTTTGCATGCACTTCTGAAATGATATTCAGATCATTCAGTTTGTATATTCAGATCAAATCCAACAACATCCATCCTCAATAAGTTTTAAATAACTTTAAGAACACACTTCTTAATAATGTATTTCTATTACATGATGAATTACGAAATTACATATTGAAGACACCAAGGATCCAATCACACCCTGGTGATATACTGTTTCCCCGCAATCAAAACCACAAGTCCCAAACAAAACCACAAGTCCCACACCTCACCTGTGCGGTTACAGCTACCTGCTGTGCTCTGTCTGAAAGTATGCCAACACCACAGTGGACCAAGGAACAGCACAGAGAAGAGGATGAGGAAGACAAGGATGAGGAAGACACTGAAGCTGAGGTAAGGGCCAGGGCATGAGACCACCCGTGAGTCTGACCTGCGGGAATCATTAGCACGGTAAATAGTAGTGCATACTGACTATGTTACGGTATTGTACACATACTGAATGTGTTTCAGTAGTGCAGACATACTGAATGTGTTTCAGTAGTGCAGACATACTGAATGTGTTTCAGTAGTGCAGACATACTGACTGCGTTATGGAATGGTATACACATTCACTGTTCCACAGCACTGTAACCTGATTATGTCTCCATCCAAAGACTACTTCAGCTTGAAGCGAATGCTAATTGGATTGAAACCATCTGCACTGGCGAGGCTGGATTCAGTTTGGCCCAAAGGTGCTGCAGAGGAAGGAACATCTCAGGACGAAGGGCCTGGATGTGGCGTCCATGGCCAACGGTGGAAATGACACAGGATCTGGATCCATCAGCCAGCGCTCCTGTATACGACACCACAGCACATCGCAGTAGGTCCATCACTGTAAACAATGATACATGCAGTGTGGCTGTGGTCTTCTTCCCTACAGAATACCAAACACTGCAGTAATACAGTCGTTGTATTTTTGCATCGCCGTGGTTGCTCAGCGTCACTGCGAGGTAGTTCAGAAGAACATGTGCAGATTCTGAATGCATGATTTGGTTTTGAGGACTGTGTGAAGGGTTTTTTTTTTCTCAGTAGATTTGATGCTGCTGTTTCTCTATATAGTTTTTTGGGAAACTGTGCAGTATACTGATAAATATCTGAATCCAATTCACAACCCAGTTCAGCGGAACGGGAGCATGTAAGAAACCTGAGTGTTAAAGCAGCATAAATCAAACCAGGCCTGCATGCAAGGACACCAATCCCATGAACTGCAGTCATGAGCAACCTCATCTACAAGCCTCCATGCTGAGCAGTTTTAACTACTCAAACAGCTCAAATAAAACTGAATCATGTTTTGGTGCTTTGAAAGTAATGTGAGGTATTTATTGTATTCTACGTGTGTGTGCATGCGTGTGTGTAATGGGGTTCAAACCCTAGTTCAAATAAACAGTCGCTGTCTAGTAAAAGTAGAATGCAGCCATATATACACTGGCGCTATAATGCCCCCGATATAAGCCGATAATCTCCACTGAGGGAAATATGGGTGGTGTAATTGCAAGCCTTACAGTAGCACTGCTCACTCTGCAGAGTGCACTGGGGTTCGCCAAGGCAACAGAGCAGCATTCTTGCATCTCACGCTGACAAGAGCAATCTGACTCCTGCAAGCCTGTGTGAAAACTCCTAGACTGCCGAATTAAGCAAAAAAACCCTGTGTGTACCTATTAAAGACCTACAGACTTAATAGATAAGGAATGTTCTGTATCAATAGACATTGTTCACATAGCGCCTGAGATTTAAGGACTGTGATTTTAGAAAAAGGATCAAAGTCATCATAATCCCCAATAGGTAAAACACCCAGCTGGTGATGAGCCCTTGCCAAAATCCTTCACCGACCTCTCTGTAGTGAGGTAAATTAATATTTGTTTCCATTTATTAATTCATGAATTCCAGAGTAATTCTCTTTGCCCCCACCCACTGCTCTTTGCCCCCACCCACTGCTCCCTGCTGTGGATGCCTGAGGGGGAGGAGCAGAAAGCTGGATCTCTGCCAGGTGATTCTCTCGGGGTGGGGGTAGGAGGGTGGGTGGGGTATGTATCCCTATCGGTGTCTGCATAAACAAACACACACTTCAGCAGGGAGCTGGGATAGCTGCTTCTATTATGAGTGCGAGAGACTGTCCTGGCATTGAGAGACACCAGGGGAGGCATTTATGCTGCAGAACGCAGGGTACACATCACTCGATCGGTTGAGTCCCGACTTTCACATTAGACGTAAAATAGTATATCAGAGGGCAGGAATAAGATCTGAGCTTGTTTTGATTTGTTAAGACGTCTAAGCCTGAACCTCATTAATACTGAAGGTTAAATGATTATGATCATTGCTGGAATTGTTTCTTATTCTCAGTGTTTTTGTTGTCTATCATTATATTGCAACATTATTTGTTTGCATTTATAAATACATGTTGATGTATCTGTTGAAGTCATGAATTTTTCATTTTCTGCCAAGCCTCATATAATTTGAGGATAACCAGTCAGGCTGGGTGTTGTTCATTTGAAACACTATTATTAACCAAATCAGTGGAGGTGGGAGAAGGCTGGCCCTGGGCAAGCTTGTGGACATGTTCCTGTCAGGGTTCTCCTAATGGATGCCTGTCTAACCTGGAGGCTCAGGCCATGAAGCACTGAGGCGTGACGAGGAAACGACAACCTACAACCAGCCTGACGCCCATCCTGGTCCCACACCTCCATCTGTCTGCATACGAATATCCCTCAAGTTCTACCTTGGCTGGCTAATATTTTAAATCATGACTTCACGGCGAGTTGTCCAGACCCAAATGAAGCTCAATTCATTAGTTCAGCATTAACTCTAACAATGCTGGAAACGCTGTATGTGCAAACGCCCTGGAACAAATTTAGTTTGGCATTTCTGTTCTGAACTACAGAGACATCTGGTGTCCTTCTACCATACGACTTCATTAGCACACTAACAAGTTTAGGCAGCCAGATACCCTACATGCTTTGTCAAACCACATTACTTCTGACGGGAAGAGCAGTGAACGCCTCAGTCTCTTGATGTCTACAATGAAATAAGCGCCTGAAAAAGTAATCATTCAGAATGGAGCAAACATAACAGAAACAGGCAAATGCAATCTTACAAGCCAATAAGTATTAACTGCTCAAAATGACATTCAGGAAGATGGGTGACACCTCTAATGAAAACATATTCCTTCCAAGTGTGACAGGATATTATGCCATAAAGCAATTCATCAAAATGTATCAACAACACATCTCCCCGTACGAGGACATATGGAACAGATCGTCATACGTCACCTACGTCTCTTCCCACTACTGCTAGGTCGTTTTCCAATCTTGACCCCTCACACTAGGAGCTCCTTATCTGTCTGACTTATCCACATCTGCCTGTAAACGTTAATCCTAATTGAAAAGCCTGATGAACAAAGAGAAGTTCTTGATTGGCATGGTAGACGATACGGTTCCAAGGTCAGACCCGTTTGACGCACCACGCACACTAGAGTCACAGGAGGCAACGCTTTATTCCCAGCGTTAGCACCCAGAGGGGCTTTCGGCTTTGCGAGGACAAACCCATCAGGAGGCCTTGTGCTTGCAGACTGCATCAATCAATGCTGCCCATTAAAGAGTGTTGGCAGGCCGTGGTAAACCTGAACTTCACACACTCAGGTGGAAATATTGGGAGCTAATCGGTCACCTTGGAGCTGTGTGCAAAACGTCCACTGAAAGCAGAGCCCCGTCTCTCAGAGCAAAGGTCCATAAGATCCTGCTCCCTGTAGCAGAGGCAGGACACCCAAAGAACCGCTGGGATGAACCTGAATTAATGCAGAATCTTTTAGAAAGGAAATCCTTGGACCCTTCCAAACTGGTGATCCTGCAGACTCTGGAATATAGAAAAGCATCGGAAAATTATATGATATCTCCACAGGTTCTACATCAAGGTCGTACATACAAATTCAACCTCGATTGAACAGTGTACCTGACAAAGAGCAGATGTCATTACCAGTTTAGGTTACATTGTCATATGCACCAAAAACACAGTCAGTGCATTTTACTGCAAGGGAAATCTTGTCTGGATGTATTTATACAACCCCGTCTGAAATGTAGCAGGAACATACGATAAAGGGCAAAAATGCCTGCAGTGTCACTACACAAGAGTTCGAGAGCTCAGCCTTGTGGAAGAACAAACATAATCCAGACGACACTCACAGCAAAACAAACACTTTTTTTGACTCAACGCACAATAAGAAGTTTTGCCCAAAACTGTGGAGACAGCAAAAGGGGTAAAGATGGTGCCAAAGGAAAGAACTGTACAAAACACTCCTTATCTTCCCTATAGTACTTCATTAATTGTCTGACTAATGAACTCCAGGGGGCTGTGCCTGCTTCCTAAGCTAATGTGTAGTCATAGGAACACCTGTGTGATGACAACTCTCCTAAAGCAGATCCCCAAAGTAAACACTCCTAACATGCTGTGCATGCACTCAGTTCAGAGAAGTTCTTTCTCCTTAAGGATAAACTAGAAAAGGAGCAAGAGAGAAACTAGTGACAAATGTCAACAAAGCCACAAAAAAAATACTAAAGGAAGAAACAAAATAGTGACAACGTCATTAAGCCCGCTGATAAGAAGGGAGCTGTTGCCTTCACAAGAAGCAATCATGCAGGTTTCTGTTAGTTTTTATAGGCAGAACACCTGCCACATCACATCACAGGTACAGTCCTCCAGCCAGTCCTCTATTAATCATGCCGTTTCAACAGGTCACCTTTCTGACACCTTAATGTAGATAATCCTTGCTGTATCCATTTCTATATTCTTTCTAAAATTCACAAGGAAAACAATCCCTGGATGTTCCCATGTATCTGCTCCTTCCTGCCCAACACAAATTAATACCCCATTTTCTGGATGATATTTGCAACCAATGGTTCAGTCCTTACCCAGTTAGTGCATGTAGTCCAACAGAACCATCATACAGAACCTATTCCCTTAATCGTTCAGATACACTGACGACAATGTTGGTTCTGCTACAGACATGACTGAAGAGCTGCAACCGATTATTTCATTCTTCTCCATGTTATACCCGTCTCTGATATACACACAGGACACACACCCTGCTATGAGGACTTCTTCAGGACTTCTTCAGGACTTCTTCAGGACGATGCGGTTAGGTCAAGACAAAAACATCAAATAAATGCTTTGTCAAGCATGAGATAAATGACCTTTCAGATAATATGTGGTACTGTAGACTGTAACCTCTCTAGATGTGCAACATGTAAATTTATTCACACAACCACTCTAATAACTGGCACAAAAGCACCAATTGCTATTATCCATCCCTCCACATGCATTACTGTGGGAGTGGACTGCATTTCTTGCAAGAGATGTAATCAGCTCTGCACCGGAGAAACCAAGACAAGGGTTACTGATTGTTTTGCTGAGTGCCTTCGGACCATCAGAATCAAGGATTCATCGCTTCCAGAGAGAAGGCATTTTGATGCTAATGGACAGTGCATTAATGACATATCTGTTTGCATTGCTAGTTGCTATGGCAGCAATGCATTTATAAAACAAACCAAAAAAAAAGGACTGACCTAACCTGGAATGACTGGTGCGCTTTAAACATCTGCTTTTCCTGGTGAAGTGAATCACATTCATTATCTCTTTCCATCTTCCAAAACTTCAGAAGCACTTTGCTTGCGCGGCTGCTGAAGGTCTGTTCTCTACCCATCAAACCATCTATTTCTCTCTCTGTCTCTCTCTATATATATAAAGCCTTATATATATATATATATATATATATATATATATATAAAGCCTTATAAAACCTTACAGTGGGTGGTCATTTATCTTTTTTCTCATACTCAGTCTTTCCTGCACTTTTTAGCAGAGTCCTGGGAGTTTGTGGGTGCAGTGCAAAATTTGTGCTGTTCCAACAGCTGCACTGTTCTGGACCGAGATCGATGTCGTCATTCCTGGGATCCATTAGAACCGCTCCTTCAGCTTAAGGGTTGGAGCCCCTGTGCCCCCAACACCAGTGGGACAACCCTTAATGTTAACCTCCCACATTCTCCCCATCATTTGGGAGTACCATGTCTAGAAGCACTGCTGTTGTCTGCATCTTGTCCACTATTACAATGACGAGTTGGTTTGCCACCACTTGTTTATGTGTCTGGACCTGGTCATCACACAGTCTGTATCTTCTCTTCTCTGGTCTGATACATCTCTGCTTCAGTCACCCATGTGCTGCTGTGATTAGTGTGATTCTGTGCTGTCCTTCAATCCTGCCTTTCCAAGCCATTGGGAGGACTGTCTTATGTCACCCACCCCTGCTGTTTGGTGTTGGTACATTCCATGGAGGGACTTAGCCTGCCATGTCACTTCCTCTGCTTCTATGGTTACCATGTCCCCCATCTGACCACCACATCCCCACACCCTGACGTGTGCACTCCCAGGTAATTGTAACTCTCCTCTAGGTCTATTAGATTGGCCTTTGTGAAAGTCCACTTCCCTATGTCCTCATTTCACTATCAGCCAACCACACTTCACTAGCCCAAATGACACCCCTGAATCTACCCGTACCCATCTTACTGATGACATATATATCAGTATCTCACGTAGGTTGTTCAGAGCCTCAAAGTGTGAAAACTATTTAGATAATCAAGTAGTGAAGGACTGAAGTCAGAGACTCAGGAAGTGTTTATTTCTAGAGTCTGTGAGTGCCTTTAATATAATGCATTGGGTCATAATATGCCTGTCCCTCTGCTAGCCAAGTTGTACCATTGTTTAGTGTACAACACTCCTCCAGTGTAGATCACTTTACATGTGCAATCTCTTATACACAGCCTCTATGCCAGAACTCAAGGGTAGCCATTC
This sequence comes from Brachyhypopomus occidentalis, assembly GCA_020368025.1. Taxonomy (NCBI): domain Eukaryota; kingdom Metazoa; phylum Chordata; class Actinopteri; order Gymnotiformes; family Hypopomidae; genus Brachyhypopomus; species Brachyhypopomus occidentalis. Next base: position 810,089 of record JAGXOD010000003.1, read on the forward strand.
CTTGAGGACAGCCAGCTTGTCTCAACAGCAGATAAATGAATGAAGTTATATTTATATAGCACCTTTCAAGGAGCACAAGGTCAGTTCACAATTAACATACACTTTTATATTTTTACATCCAGTGACGCTGCAGCTATGAACACACTGCATACGTTCAAGCAGAAATCAGGGAAGGGAGGGGAGCACCCAGGACAGAGCACCACCCACCACTGGACATACAGACACAGGGAGGGGAGAGAGGACACCACCCAGGACAGAGCACCACCCACCACTGGACATACAGACACAGGGAGGGGAGAGAGGACACCACCCAGGACAGAGCACCACCCACCACTGGACATACAGACACAGAGGACAGAGCACCACCCACCACTGGACATACAGACACAGGGGGGGAGAGGGGACAGAGCACCACCCACCACTGGACATACAGACACAGGGAGGGGAGAGAGGACACCACCCAGGACAGAGCACCACCCACCACTGGACATACAGACACAGGGAGGGGAGAGAGGACACCCAGGACAGAGCACCACCCACCACTGGACATACAGACACACTCACACAAGGACAACTTTATTAGCGTAGGCATCACTAGGCATGCAGACACACACAATCATTCACACTCACCAGGGCAATTTATTAAGATAGCCAATTAATCTAATCTCCATGTTTTGGGCTGTGGGAGGAAACCAGAGACTCCAGAGGAAACCCACGTAGACAGGGAGAACATGGAAACTCCACCCAAATAGGGGCTCTAACCCAAGACCCTACTGGGAAGCAAATGGACTAACCACTACACCACCATGCTGCCCAATGAGCACAGACATGATAAATTACCAAATAACCACAACAACTGTGATTTGTAATCAAGTCACGGTCAGAGTAACCAGGGTACATGTGTAGTCTCACGAGATGAATATTCTCTCATCTACTCTGGTCAAACAACTGATCTTTAAAACTATTCTGCTACCGGCACATTAAAATTATAGCTGTTTAAATCACAACTATAACATCCTGTACCCAGCCCTTGCTTGGCCACTGTACTGTCTATCATACTTACAGTCAAGTTATTAATACTCAAGTGGAAGGACCGAAGAATCGTAGCATATTTCAGTGTACCATCACTCCTCAAGCCAAAAAAACCCAGAATCCTTAAATGGACTCAGGAATTATACCTTTACCCCACATATATCTGAATGGTGCCTTAAACCAAGCACTACGAACCATAAGGTTCTGAACATACTCTGAGGTCTGTAGCTTCTCAGGCTGTGGAAGAGTTTCTGGTAAACAAACTTCCATACATACTGACACTCTCAACATAATTACATACATGCTGATAGACACTTTGATGGATCCACGCTTGTCATGCCGATAACTCTGCAGTCTCCTCAGACAGCCCCACTGTAGCACACATCAATCCTCCCTGCACCTGTGATCTCCACCCAACCTTCACTTTGGACTGTGAGGGACAGACCGTGGCGATCATTAACAGTATGAACTCACCGTGCTGGATGTTGTATTACATTCTAATGAGTTGAAACTCATTGATCAGTGTGAAGTTCTTGTGTCTCCGCAGCACAGGCTGTGGTTGGGTTGAATAGGCAGCTGTAGGTATGGGTAACATCTCTGTGCAAACCCCACGAACCTCCGAACCTCTATTATTCCTCTATAAAGCTTCATGAACGAGTCATTTCACCTTTTGAAAACTTTAGTCTCTTCGGAATGTTCTTGCAATGGCCTTGAGATGTCAAAAGCTCTTATACGGCCCACTATCTGCATTCATACTCTGTCTGCATCTAATTTCAAATCATCAAATAGTACTTTGAATGAATCTGTTATCATCTTGGAGGTTTCATCACCTTTTAATCCCACCTCTACTTTGTAAGCACAGCATGGATGAACAAGCGCAGGTGAGGAGAAAGCACACAATACGCCTCTTTGAGGGCTCATTTTTCGTGACCAGGATGAAATATTTCTCACTTGAAAGATGATGGTGTGATCAGAGTGTCCTTGTTGTAGCTACTGCAGAAAAGGGTGCAAAACACCCGCTCACACACACACACAGACACACACCCTCACACACACACACGCATGCACACACACACACACACACACACACACACACACATACACACACACACACACACACACACACACACACACACACACACACACACACACACACATACACACACCTCACACATACACACACACACACACACACACACACACACACACACACACACACCCACACACACACACACACACCTTGAGTGCTACTACTCCATAACCCTTTCCTGGGAATAACCTCACTACAGAACGCAAGATTGAGAGGTTCAAACATGTTTTACAGTAACTCTACCTTGAAATGTTGCTAACATTATGCATCAACCTCAATGCCTTTTCCATCGAAAGGCAGCACAATATAATCATCAGTATTCTATGGATACTTTAGACATTTCCACAATGTTTACTTACCCTGTGTATGGGCATGCTTTGTAAAGTGGATATTGAAAATGACTGATGTCATGAATTAGAGAGCTTAGTGTTTTGAAAGCATTTCTCTATAGGCACAATATCCACCTGCACTTAAATGCGCATGCTGTGCACACTCAAACACACGGCATCTTCATTCTGCAGGTGCAGTCCAATCTAGTGCTGGAGGACTAGGAGCTCTCGATATTCCCCACCAGGAAACAACGGTGAGAATTGTGGAACTAAAAACTTTTCTTTTATGTGACTTTTCATAGTTTATTGGGACATGGGCCTTTACAACCTTTATGAATTGATGATGATCCTTTATGATGATGATGATCCTGGGTTTACAGCTGGGTTTAGGACCCGTGAGGAAGCACCTATGGTTCTGTTTATATAAATGTATAACAAACAGGCAAGCAGGAAGATAAAACACACTCACAAATACAAATATGGCCATTTCATGCGTTCGGCCAGTCCCTGATCAGGGCTCCTCTGTTCCCGAGGACTCTGTCTCTCCGGCCTGCCTTGCGTGGTCAATGGCAGTATTGACCCATACATCATATATAAGACTTTTCTCATCAGTAAAGAGGGATGAACCTGACTCTCACACAGCACTGCAAGTCATGCTTTCATGCAGGTGGCACGGCTGAGCTTGACAGGGTTTCTTTTTTCTGTCAATCATAAGAAATGTGAAATTTAACATGAAAAAAAAAAAGAAAAGAAAATCAACAAATAGCATCAACTCGTGACTGTTATCATTCAGTTTGGTTATAGTCACGTGGTTTGGCCGGTGGTGGTTATGGTCAGTGGTGGTTATGGTCAGTGGTGGCTATGGTCAGTGGTGGCTATGGTCAGTGGTGGTTATAGTCGGTGGTGGCTGTGGTCAGTGGTGGCTGTGGTCAGTGGTGGCTATGGTCAGTGGTGGCTATGGTCAGTGGTGGTTATGGTCAGTGGTGGTTATCGTCAGTAGTGGCTATGGTCAGTGGTGGCTATGGTCGGTGGTGGTTGTGGTCGGTGGTGGTTTGGTCGGTGGTGGTTATGGTCAGTGGTGGTTATCGTCAGTAGTGGCTATGGTCAGTGGTGGCTATGGTCGGTGGTGGTTGTGGTCGGTGGTGGTTTGGTCGGTGGTGGTTTGGTCAGTGGTGGTTATGGTCAGTGGTGGTTATGGTCAGTGGTGGTTTGGTCAGTGGTGGCTATGGTCAGTGGTGGCTATGGTCAGTGGTGTTTGTTCAAGAGGAACTGTTGGTCAGTGCTCAGCAGCAGAAAGCCAATGTGCAGATGTTCTTTTCCCTCTCTGTAGCTGTCACAACAGGGTGACACGCGGCCCTATGAGCCGCTCATGTAAGGATAAGGACTCCACTCGACAGCCACAGGTCCAATGGGTTTTTAGGGACTACATATGTCTGTTCTTTCTCTGTGCGCTTGTATAACATAGATTGCATCACCTTCCCTCCCTTAGTGGTCCACACACTAGCTCCCTTTGACTCTAATCATTTATTTATCTAACCTGTGGATTCATTCACAGCTCCCGTGGTCGGAATCTAAAGTGCAAAGATCAGAAGCAAAGTCCTGGCAGTCACTGCCAACGAGAGGGAATGCCATCACACTGCTCTCAGCCTGGCTATTTACCCATGAAATACATGTGTACTGAGGTGTGTCAGAGGTGTATTGCTTTTGAGGGGACACTTAACACACCAGTCGACGTGGAGAGCTCTGTCACTCTGACTGAGTCGAATTGAGAGGAACCTGTACCATCAACGTAGGACAAATGTCAAATCCACCAGAACCGATGCGGCGGAATGAAAATAGCACGGAGCCTGAAGTCACACCCAGGTGAAGGTAGAATCACATCTTAAACTGAGATTTACACCATAACGTCCTCATCCTCCCACAATTTCCAAAGGAATTGATGCTAAGTACGTTTTTCTGAGGCCTCTTTCTTTTCCTTCAAACTGTATCTGCCAGCAATCCCCAAGTCTATTAAACCGCACGTTAAAAACTGCCTCGTGGCTCTCCACAGGTCATGGCCACGTTGGCAGGTCTAAATCTTGCCTTCAGAATGAATAGTCATGGGCAAGAGTTCACGGAATAACTGTCCTTCTGTCAGGCTGATCCGCCAGTGGTGAGTTTCTGGCAGATGGCCAGGAAGCTATGGGACAGGGCAAAGGTCAAATGGCTGGCGCTGATTTCATCCAGCAGAGGCTGTCTAGGGAACGACTTTTTGGCCCTAATCATCACATCTGCGCATGTTTTATTCATGCATTACCAGGCCTGGAAATACTGATGGGCTCAGCTAAAAGCTTGTGTGAATTTTTCATGAGTTTCATAATAGGGCCAACATGTGACCTGTGTAGGAAAGAAAAATACCTCTTCATGAGTTTTAGAGCAATGGAAAGATAAAAACCAAAATATAAACTAACGCTTATGTGAAATAAATTCAAGAATATCCAAACCCTTTCTAAAAGAATTCTAAAAGAAGGCAATGTTGAAACCACAAAACAGCTGCTATCCAGCAACCAGAGCCGTGTGTAGGACGTTTTGTTGACAAATATTTGGTTTTGGAGTTACAGAAGATAGAAAATTAGTTCTTGGAATTTTGCCATGGAGTGAATCTATGCAAAGTCATTTTTGGTCCCATCTGTAACTAAAAACAACCACAACCTTCATAAACTATTCTGAATATTAAATACATTTCTTTGAGCTTCAGTACTTAACATCCCAAGCTTGCCAGCGTTTCCTTTATACAGTAATATCATGTCATGTTTGACTTTTTCCATTTCAGTTTATCCCATGATATTGATTTAATTGCTTTCAGTGCTGCACACGTTGAGAACGTGTTGAAGTGTGAGCTTCTCTACGGCTCTGTGTCCCCATCCCAACAGCACTTCCTGACTAGGGTGAAAGACTCCATTAAGATAATCATACTGATTGAGAATTATTGTGGACAGTGATCCTCCCGTGAAGTGCCCCTTGCTACAGCATGGCTTTAATGGAATCCACAGTGGTTCAGCATGGCTAAGAATGGAAAAATATGAAAATCTGCACTGATGTCATAAAGTCTGGACACCGATTGGCTGGCAGGTGCTATTAGGCAAAACGCCCCCATCTTCCCTCATGTTTTGCATTCTATTACTCTCCATGTTGAATTTCCCACTTACAAATATGATTGTTACACTACGTCTCCATGGACGGACACCATATTACTTATTTGTGCATTTTGTTTGAGCTTGGATAAAGCTTGGTCCGCTTCTCAGAGCTGCTTATCCATTACACATCAGCCACACACACACACACACACACACACACCAGAATCACACATACACCCCATACACACACATACCACCAGATGCACACGTACACGCCAGAATCACACGTACACGAGGAGCACAAGAACGAATACTTTCATTTTATCTACTAGTTTAATGAGCCGTGGTCAGCAGTGTGCGCTGCAGCACACACTGCCCAAAGGACTCCCTAGGAGTGCGCATCAGACATCATGGCATGGTGCAGAGATGTGTGGAGTGTGGAGGCTTGCAAGGCTCTTTGAGGCCTCTGCAGAAATGTTGATTTCTTATGGGCCTTTAAACCCCAGTTTCACAAGTGTTGCAGGGTCTAGATCATCTTTACTTACTCCGGTATATCTTGGAATAAGTTTTATGACACTTGTGGATAAATATATGGAGAGCACGTTGGAGAAGCTCTTTCTGTTTGCTCTCTGTGCCTTGGTATCAGCACCTCCTTCAGTGACTAATTAATGGGTTTTCACAATGTGATTAAGAGGGAAAACAAAGTATAAGAGAATTAAAATACAAATCCTGTTGAAGTTGTAATGGAAAAAATATGGAGTGTTTTCAGAACTAAGATCTTTATCCATTTATCATTTACATTCACCTAAAACACATTAAACACATATTAAATAAAAACCCACCAAAATAACCAAGGTTAACAATTTGAGCACAAAATATTGAATACCATTATTAAATTCTAGAAGCTCTTTTAAGAAAGATTAATTAACTTCATTACCCTGGGAGACTGGTGATGATCGATTGTTGGATGTGTGCCCATATTTAAGCACTTTGGAAAGGCTTGAAAAAAAAAGGCTTAATGGATCTGTCTGCTCATTACTTACAGGGGGACGAGTCCTCTCCAGCCCGTATCAGCTCCGGCTGGTGCGCCGAGCGTCACGTCCGTGGGTGGCCACACGAGACACACCAGGCTCGGGCCGCCTTGTCCTTCACAAACAATTGATGGTGCACTTTGTGCAGGAGGAGCAGCACTGGCTGTCTCGCGGGGGAATATCGAGCTCGGAGGGGGTGAGATTGATGTAGTGTCCTCTGGCGCATTTCCTGCTGTAGAAGAGAGAAGAACTGATAGTATATTTCACTGTCCAGGCTACAGAGCCTGGTGAGAGAAGCATATGCAGATCCAGAAGAATCAACAGCGGTACCATGGAGCCCAATTAAATGGCTACAATATGCTCATATGCAAATAAACAGCTAAACACACACACACACACACACACACATTAATTTCACCACATGGCATTTGTTGTCGGTTATGATTAATGAAGTTATAACAATGGAGACGCACTAATATGTGTGATGCATCTTTCTGTAGGAAGAAAAAAATCCATCAGCCACACAGAACATTGCTGGTGCTCCACACCATGATGAGAGCAGGAGGCATTCGTCACTCTCCAAAACACCTTCTTGTGTCAAGTGTTTTTTCTCAGCTTTATTCACTTTGAATGGTCTTGATTGTCTCTGCTAAAAATTAGACTGTAATAACGCATGATGTTATCCGACTGACTTCAGCTGACAGGATCTAATCAAATAATAAACAACATCTCACAGAAAACTGCTAAAACACAGCAGCCTCTATACAGTCTTGTACAAATAATAGATTAGAACAAAACAGTTATTACTGTATTATTATGGGGTTTGATTTGTTTTCAAAGAGAACCAACTAGAATGGGTCCAAGGTGTGGATGGACCTTCTTAGGCTGAAGACTGAAGCTTCCATTGACTTCACGCCTGGTATGAGGCAGCTGGCAGAGTTGGATGCAAATGTGCAGTCGATGCATATTTAATATATTTATATTTATTATGGCAACTGGCAGGAATGGAGCAGACACAAATGCAGAAACCAACCACATGAAACAAAACACAAGCCAGATGGGAATGCAAAAGGAAAAAACTGGTGATACGAAAATAGGGTGAAAATCCAATAAGAAGATGTAACCACAAACAGGAAACAGGCAAACACATAACAACATGCTAACATAAAAGACCCACGCCAAGACATGGAAACAGGGGATGTTTATACCCAGACTAATGACTACAAAACAGTGGCTTAACAATGTTAAACCAGAGGGGGAAACACACAAGGGGCAGAGCAGAGACTGAACCCAAACAAAGAGCACATGTCACTCTGGGCACCTCAACACCCAGGAAGGGGAGCCCGTGTCAGGACAGAAATCTGGGGGAAAGAGATTTCTTAGGATTAAAGACAAGATAACATCCCTTATGCATCACAGTAAATTTGGCAGCTTTAAAAGCAATGCTGCAGAAGTCCGACCTTCTGTGAGACAGCTATTGTCCCTCTCAGGAGCCCATAGTCTGTGAGACAGCTATTGTCCCTCTCAGGAGCCCACAGTCTGTGAGACAGCTATTGTCCCTCTCAGGAGCCCACAGTCTGTGAGACAGCTATTGTCCCTCTCAGGAGCCCATAGTCTGTGAGACAGATATTGTCCCTCTCAGGAGCCCATAGTCTGTGAGACAGATATTGTCCCTCTCAGGAGCCCATAGTCTGTGAGACAGTTATTTACACTCTCACTAGCCTGCAGTCCACATTCTGCAGGTGCATGTACTGCAGGGACTTTCTCACCATGTCTGTCATGTATACCTAGGAAGGGACTATCAGGGGATGTTAAATATTCATTGATTACTTGAAAGCCTTGGAACAAAGGATATGCCCCACTTTGAAAACAAATACTGGGGGAAAACAAAAACAAATAAAAGAGAGGCAGGAAATCCATTGTAGGCACTTTCCTCTCTAGTTTCCCAGGCTGTGTTTTTATTCTCGCCAAATTTCAACGGATGAAACAGGGTCCCCGAGCTCTTCATTAAGGCAGATGCCTACAAGACATGCTGGGATAATGAGTAAACTGAGCAGCATCAGGAAAAGGTTAATTAAAATTTAGCCAAGTGAAAGACAATGGAAGACGAAAACAAAGATTCGGTAGTGAAAAGATTTCCGCGTGGACGGTAGCAGGACAGTCCAGTGACTGTGGTGATGTAGCTAAGGTCAGGGAGTGCACCGCGGCCGTGTCACCGAAGTCAGACGTGTCAAGAGCTCATGGCTGCAGTGTGGCTTCATGCCTTCCTGAAGGGGTCAGGAGACGAGTGGAGAAAGGGGCCACGTTCAGGGAGAAAGACACGACGACAATCTGGAGCCACTCAGTACATTTCTCTCAAGAATGGCTGCATAGCTTAACTTGCTTTAATGAATGGCTCAGGATGGCACAGAGCAGCTGCAGGGTAAATTATGGGATGCTGCAGAGCGATTGGCTGGAAGATAAGGCAATTATTATGATGCAAATATTTGAGTGTACACAGCCTCTGGTAGATCTAAGTGATTAGAATACGTCTCCTTAACTGAATGAACCACACTTATTCCGAACATGTAGAACATTTTCCGTAAATGACTGTAGGACACCAAGGTTATCCTGGGAATCGTGATAAAACAAGGTATACATTTGTAAATGTATACAAATACACAAACATTCTGACAGTTTCATTAACTATGCTGCATAGACACGCTTAAGAGATTTTGTTAATTCTCAAAATCGTTTTTTCATTTTTTAATACACCACTGTTCCTATGATTCCCTCCGTGTTGTGCGCATAGTTACAACAGGATCAACATACAGCACTGCTAACCAGCTTTTGCCCAGAGGGTCCATCCTGGCACGGACAAGCTTTATATCAGATGTGTCTGTCTCCCCTACAAAAGCGAGTGAGTGAAAGACCTGTCACTTAGCATCAGCCTGGCCGCATGTCAGTGGGGGGAGAAGCAGCCTTGGGTCAGCATTGTAATTTATGAAGGAGCCCAGGAGAAAGCAAATATGTAACTAAGGCTTAGGCTGGAGAACATGCCATAAATCTGCAGAGATGAAAGTCTGGTGCATTCGCAGAGGGGCGGAGCAGTGCTCTCCAGCCAATGGGAAGGAGCAGCGCCCCAACCACAGGCCTCCAGAACTCCAGCGCCCCCGTGTTCTTCATCTCCCTAATGGCTCGGTGAGGGACGGCTTCTCTTAAGTGCAGCTACTCATAATCCTCTCTACAGCATGGGATTACAGCTGTATTTTATCTTTTATTTTTTTTTAAATCTTGGAGATCCTCACAATCACAGTCCGTATACGATGCCTCATACCAGACCCAGCTGTCCCCGCACTTGGCCCGGTGTGGCCGCCGCCAAAATATACTTTCTTGTCACATAGCTCATATAAATTCAATATCATTTATATGACTGTGTGCGTGTGTGTGTGGGTGTTTATGGTCCTTCTGAGACTCTCATTTCAAAGTCTGCCAGGGTGGTTTGATGGCGGTTTATACGGGGATAGCGGGACAGAGAGAGAAAGGCGTGAAGTGGAATGCTATGTGGTTAGATCTCTCCGGCGGAACCGGTGCCTTGTGAGTGACATGTGGACAGACAGTGCAGGAAAGAGAGGAAGATTGCAATCCTTTTAAGGTCTGGGGAAATGAGAGTGTAACTTTGCTCTGTCAATCACTCCGGCCCTGGCTGTAATAACCAGTCCACAGGTTTCACTTGGAAACCAACAACACAGTGCCACTCTGTTCAGGACACACTGCCACAATGACCTGAATATCAATGTGGTGAGAGTCCTGCTCCAGAGTCCTGCTCCAGAGGACCGAGAGCCTCAACATCTTGATGTTCACTTCACTTCACTGTTTAACACATTAACAGATACTGGGAAAATATGTTAATTTGTTAAAGGGGAAAAAAAAAAACCTCCCAGTCTTTGCTGAGGTCGGATGGTTGGTAGGGATGTACCTTGAGAGGGCATCTCTCTGAGCTCTCGTGGGCTCCTCCGAGCTCAGTGAAGTGGAGCTGAGCGTCTCCACCACCCACCACAGAGGACTGAATTAACGGCCGGCTGCTTTCAAAGGGACGGTGGACAGCAGTGCATAACAATGACATTGTTGGACTCAGCTTTGCTCAAGGGGTTACTGAAGATATAAGTTGAGGAGAGCTTGGTGATTGGTTTAGAAAAAAGCCTACTTCAATTATAAGGCAAGGCCCTTCAATTATTACACATGGCACTGCGGAGAGATTGGGTCTGGTTTGAATCATAAATCTGGAAGACAGCCTGTGAAATCAAAATGTCATCGTATGGGGCTATGAGCACCTTAATGCAGAAACTATCCAAAGTTTGATGAAATACTGCAAGCTGTTCACTAAATAATAATTTAGAGGTTGCTGCAGGCAAAACAGAAATCAGAAAGCTGTATATTGCCCAACAAAGAAGCATGTCGTGGTATTAATTAAGAATGTAATAAAGGAGGGAAGGATAGGTTGCTTACCATTTTTATGCTATAGCACAGAGGACCATCTCATCTTACTCATCTCACAGCTAACAGGCAACTGACTAGACCACACTTCAGAAAAGGGTCTTTTTCTTTCCTTTCTCCTGGTGCATGGGGAAAAGGGTCAGGTCTACATCTGGCATACACAGGAATAATAAGGCAATAAGAGAGCTAAACTGTCCGTGATTGCTAGAAGGGCAGAAAATAAGTGTAGCACAGTATGAGACTTGCTGGATGCGGAGTCGCTAGCCTGAAATCCCAGGTGATGGAATATTGTCTGAAGGCACAAAACTGTCTTTTTTGCGTGGGGAATAATCAAAAAAGAGGAACGGCTTCCAGCCAGGGTTCAGTGTGGTTAATGATTAAATAGTAAATGTATTCCTGCTCACAACTACCTGCCTGAGTCACAACTTGACCTACGCCTGACAGATTTAAATATAACTTGCAAACTAATTGAGTCAGGAAATTAGTAACTTTAAACAAAAGCAGAAACTTCAAAGGCAGTAACTTTCATTTATTGTGGTTTAGTGAATACTTGTTCATGTCTAAAAGTAACTCAGGATGAGAAACCTGTACAGAAGAGAACCGAAAGTGATCGTATGCAGTGTGATCTCATCACGCATGCATAAACCCAACAGTCATCTCCTTGCCAGGAGGGTTTACCATCTCTCACAATGATCCCGCCCTTAATTCCATTTCTTATTTCGCTGTATATATTTTGTTCATTTTAATGACTAACAAATGCAATAAAAGTGGCACTTCACAGTAAAAATTGTGCAAGCAATGATCACATTGAGTTTCTGAGGCTAATGTTGAGTTTCTGAGGCTAATGTTGAGCATGTTGAAGGAGGTGATAAATTATGGCTATTGAGTCCTAGAAAAGGAGTTCAGCACAGTTAAGCCCTTTGAAAGTCACCCAGGCAGGGATGATAGAAAAGTATTTACAAAGTGTTGAGCCACAAACCATGCAGTTAATTAGCCACACAACAGAGCTGGGCTGGACTATGTAGCAGGAGAAACATGAGAGACCAGGACGTTCCAGCATGAGATCAGCACTCTTCACTGCATTCTGTCTGCACCACTTCATTGTGGCACAGGTGGAAGACGGTATCTCACCAGGGTCACGCCAGGGTCACGCCAGGGTCTCGCCAGGGTCACGCCAGGGTCACCCAGAATATTCATGCAGCCCTGAAACCCTCTCAGAGCTCAAGGAAATAAAACCATTGGTGGCAGAGCTGAAGGCTATTTTGGATAAGCTAAAGCAACAAGGAGCAGGTGAGTATAAATACACGCTTCAGGCCACACCAGACATTACTGTATAGAGCAGAACTATGGTAACATAAATAAGGCAATTTATAGTCTAGACTGAACACTGCATCAGGTCGGTACTGTCTTAGATCACAAGGAGGGTGTATACATGTATTTGACCTTTGTGAATGGTATTAAAGTAGAGCACTTAAATTAAATTTTACTACATTAGCATGTATTAAATTTTTGTGACTGTAATGACTTTTCTTGCTTTTATCTGTTAAGTAGGGTTTTCTCAGTATATATTTGAGTATATCTAGGCGTCCATACTGACTGTATCTAATAATATCTTTGCTTAAAGTTTCTTCCTGATTTTAGCCTAAACTAACTAGCTAGAGATTTTGTTCTGAGTAAAACAATGAAGCACTTTTTGTAAGTCGCTCTGGATAAGGGCGTCTGCTAAATGCCGTAAATGTAAATGTAAATGTAGAGTTAAAACAACTCATTAAATCTAAAGTTGAATTTGCTGACATGAGCATACAGTTTCTGTAAATTCATGAAGCATCTCAAACTTAGCTGTCACTCGAAGCTTTCTCTCTGACAGACTTTCAAAAATCCATGAACCCTATGGAGAATAGTGAGGGTTCATCGTGAAGCTCCCGCCTGCACTATTAAGTGACATCCTCGAGCAATATGGATCCACCATTTCACTCCATATTACATATCATGGGTCAGCCATGACGTTGTTTGAAGTGGATAAGGAAATTCAAGCATAACTTGTAAACTTTATAATGGAAACACTGTGAGGTTATTCGGAGGTCTTCTAATTGTTATTCACTGTAGTTACGTTTGTCATAAAAGTGATGAAAAGTGATATCTGTGAGTGGGCTGTGAATGGCCCTAGAGCCCGCCGACACACTAACGGGGAGAGACGTGTAATCCTTCACAGGTACTGGACTTGAAACAGGTTGAAGGGAAACGCCTTATTTTCCTTCACAAACCTAACACACCAGCACGTTGACTTCACACTTATTCAAAGGGCCCATGGACATTTTTCAAGTTGGGTACTTGAGCCATTGACTGAATGCTGAATACGCAGACTCTGAGCACTCAGTGACAAAGATGGAAACACAGCCGTAGGGCTGAGATCCATCCTGCCTTGCTGCCATGTATTTGTATACATGGGACTGACAAAGGTTGTTGTGTTGCTTCTCTTTATAATCGCAGCTAAATTGGCTGGATCAAGTGACCTGTTTCAGTGTTTCAATGTGAGCAAAATGGAATCTCTCTCTCTCTCTCTGTCTTTCTCTATATATCTATTCATCCATGCATCCCCCTATCCATTCAGAGCCAATCCTCATCACACCATGCTAATTTCCATTCTGTTGTGTACATACAGAAAATCTGTGCAGCTCTGAAATCCCATGTGAACTCAAAGAACTTAAGAAGATGGTGACAGAGCAGAAAGAAAAGTTAGAAGCACTTCAGTAAGAGTTGCAGGTAAGCCAGTCCCTATACACCCATCAGATGTGGAGAACAATGTGGCTAAGAATTATAGCACATCTGCAAAGGGCTGGGTCATATTTTATGTGTTGGAATGGATTGTGAAATACATGTGTGGATTTAACACCTAAAGTGGCTTAGTTCTTTAGTGCATCCCATTTATCCCATCATATATTTATATCCCACTATCCAATTTTAATATATATATATATATATATATTCTAGAAAGTTGAGTAAAAATGTTTAAACCTTTGGCTGTAAAAGCAGGCAGTTTGTTGAATGGAGAACAGTACATTCAACGTTTGAACGTTTGTAATCAGTACAGTTTCTCGTCTGAGGGAGTGAATGTTGATCTGTGCTGCTGCGTTATGTTCCTGCAGGAGTCTTCACGGCTCCAGTGAGAGGGCTGTGCTGCTTTGGTTTCTCTGCCTTTGCAAATAATGCACACAGCATGGGTGTGTGTCTGAGCAAAAACAGGCAGAACGTAGTGGCCACCTATGATTATAACAGCAACCATAAAGATGTCAATGGCGCCAACAGGGCCATTCTTCTGCTGGGAAAGGGCGATCAAGTTCACATTGGACTTTGGTCTGGATTGAGCATTTTTGACAGTTACAACAGTGTCAGCACATTCTCTGGGTTCTTGGTCTTTCTCATGTAATGTAATTTAATGCTGCATATTCAGACAAAATGTATCACCACTACACACTGCAATGAGGGTGTTTTCAGCACAGCATGACTCTAAACTATCTACAATACTGCCATTAGTAAGCCGACATGGGCAGACATACTGTAGTACACAATGACATTACTTTGTGATATTACAGTGACTGTTCATTAAAACCAATCTCATCAGATAAAATAACAAAATGTCTATAACAGAGACGAGAGCAACAATGAACATGGACGCCAGACCCTAACTAACACATGGTCTGTGTTGCATCTCACAAAAATAAAGACACAATGCTTCTGCATTTATTGTGGCATGTCAAGATTCTACCTGTTGTTAAAGGGGTGAAAAGATACCTACAGTCACGAGAAAGAAAGTAACACTAGTAAGAAGTAACACTGCTGTATTTGCAGCCATTTAGTGGATGTGGAGTGTAGAACGTCGTTTCTCACAAAGGCCTCATTGCCATTGAAAACATTTAGCATTTCTTGTCAAAACCCGAGTGCAAGTCTGAGGAGTATCCACAGAACACGGGCAGAGCAAAAGAAGTGTCTCTATACTCCAGGCACCTCCTAGTGAAGCTGCACCTCCCCACGCGGCTCACGTGAGCGGCTGGGCTGAGGGATCCTTCCCAGGCTTGTTGATAATAAGTCATACGTAAAAGGAACCACGTGAACCACGAGGCTCAATTTGTCTAATGACAGTAAAAGCTGCAGTGAATGCTGGTGTCATGACAACAACGAGGAGCACACAGCCAATATCCTGGGTAGTTTAACACCACCAATCCTTACAATTCTTTAAAATGTGGACATATTTCAAGTTACTGCACTGCAGGTAAGTGACAAATACACTGTGTTTGTTTGTTCCAATTTTTGAACCTAATCATTTGCAAAAAGCATTTATTTCACTGTAATGTAAACATGGGAGCTAAAGCACTCAGGAAGCACAAACATTCAATAATGTGGTTCCTGGATTTTTGGGCCACAAGAGCACATACAAGTTAATCTACACTTAATGTGACTAGGAAATACTTAATCCTGACCTTTAAGTTCAAGTTCCTTCAGTTAATTTAGTAACATTAGCTGTACTGACGTTCATCCTAATCTTCAAAGCACTCTACTGCCTCAGCAATGGTATTTTCCTCTTGTCTTTGCTTTCATACTTGGTACTAGCTGAAAATATTTTCCAGAATGTTCCACTGCAGAAAGTGCTCTATGCCCTGTTAAGTTCAGTTGTTTTATAATTTTGCCACTTTTGGAAAAGAACATCATTTGACAGATGCAGTCAGAAATGAGCACAATGTTGAATAATTTATGTGTAAAAGAAAGGAAGAGAAATTTCTGAATCTCAAAATCACACAAACACCTACCCCACCCCATATATATATATATATATATATATATATATATATATATATATATATATATATATATTTTTTTTTTTTTTTTTTCATATGCCTTTATAAGTTTTCCACCCCTGCTGACTGCAATAATCTTATTGTCTGGTATGTGTTTTGGTGGATCTGAAGGTCCCACAGAATCTTAACCCTGTGCTCTACAACTCCCCACAGTGTTCAGAGGACCTGGATATGCTTCTGTAAATGATCCCTGACACTTGGTTGTACCTCTCAGAGGAGATTGTCTCTACATCGTCTCAGTGGCATCTTGGATCTTGAATGCTGTGATACGTAATGGCTTCAGTTGACCTAGTGCTTAAATCTTGATCCTGTGCTGCCACGATTGGCCCTTCAGTTCTGACACCATTTGGGCATTCCATGGAGGAGGACCTCGATTGTTTCCAATGGCAACCATGTCGCCCATCTGCCTGATGCATTCCCTCGTCATGCGTGAAAGTATTCTGGGATGTTTCATGTATCACATTGGACAATGGATCCTACACTTTGTGGGCCCCTTACCCTGTGTTTCTGACTAGTGTACAGCCTCTGGGTTTTGAATCACAGATGGAATGCCCTATGCACTGTGAGGAGTTCTCTTGATGTCAGCAGTTTCCAAGCCTTATCATGACCAGCTAATTGTGCCTCATGGGTATTGGGTGACAAGCAGGGCACCAATATTTACAAAAATTACGTAACTAGAACACGCCCCTAATCCATTCTCAGACTATAAGATTTTAGTTAGTTTGCCATATCGGAAACCTTCATCGTAATCTTTCCCAAATCAGTCTTCACCTCAATCTCTCGACACGACTAACCCCCCAACTCTTAACGAGACAGTTAAAAAACACATTACTCCTCCTCCTTACAGCTCTACATCACATGTAGTCACTACTCAACACGTATTTTCAACCAGTCTACACATGAATGTAGGATATGCTCAGTTCTTAGATATCTGCTGTTGTAACGTTGACAGGTTTCTGCTCGGGGAGGCTGTGGGGTTGTTTGTATATCTCTTCACCTCTAAGGAATGGTGTTATGGGATGATTCATTATCCCATATGCTCTTTCAGTACTGTTCAGTTTCAGCTCTGCTGTGAACAGTCCACAGTCAGGGCTCTGTTGCACCGACATTGAGAATATTCTTTAGATGGTTATTGGCAAAGACGGCATTTATTCTTTTGGCTACAGCTTCTTTCATTTAGCTCTGCAGTCTGATGGCCAGTGCTGTTAATGTCTAATTAGCAGAATCCACATCCTCACTCGTGGACTCTAGGGCCTCGTTTCTTTTCTGCAGCCAGACACCATCTTTGATCTTTACACCCTTCTGGAGCTCCGTCAACTTCCATCTGAGTTGTTTGTATCCCACGTTCGTTTCCAAGAGGGACATTAGAGTGGCCTGTGGCCCAGGGTCTTGACCATGACCACTGCAGTGATCAGGATCTTCTACATGTCTGCAGATGGCCTACACAAAGTGTCCACTCCAGTATCTACTGCATCTGAGACAGAATGGTCAGAATTCAGAAAAGAATCCAGCCTGTAATGAGTCTGAATACTCTTTGAAGATTCAACCTGAGAAGCTGAAATTCAGTGGTTAATTGGTAAATAGTAACTTTCACAACTACTTGGCTGAAATGCATTTTGACCTATGCCTGACAGATTTTAACATATCTTGTTCCTGATTTGGAAGTTAGCATTCTTAAAGGCAGCAACTTACTGAACTTACAACTTAATGAAATTTCACACATGTTCCTGTCCAAAAGTAATCTAGTATGAGAAACGTCTTGTACAACAGAGAATTTGATGTGACTATATGTACAAATTGATCTCTCACAATGATCCCGCCCTTCATTAATTCCATTCCTCATTTCGCTATATATAGTTAGTTCATTTTAATGACTAACAAATGCAATAAAAGTGGCACTTCACAGCAAAAATTGTGCAAGCAATGATCACATTGAGTTTCTGAGGCTAATGTTGAGTTTCTGAGGCTAATGTTGAGCATGTTGAAGGAGGTGATAAATTATGGCTATTGAGTCCTAGAAAAGGAGTTCAGCACAGTTAAGCCCTTTGAAAGTCACCCAGGCAGGGATGATAGAAAAGTATTTACAAAGTGTTGAGCCACAAACCATGCAGTTAATTAGCCACACAACAGAGCTGGGCTGGACTATGTAGCAGGAGAAACATGAGAGACCAGGACGTTCCAGCATGAGATCAGCACTCTTGACTGCATTCTGTCTGCACCACTTCATTGTGGCACAGGTGGAAGACGGTATCTCACCAGGGTCACGCTGCAGTCACCCAGAATATTCATGCAGCCCTGAAACCCTCTCAGAGCTGAAGGAAATAAAACCATTGGTGGCAGAGCTGAAGGCTATTTTGGATAAGCTAAAGCAACAAGGAGCAGGTGAGTATAAATACACGCTTCAGGCCACACCAGACATTACTGTATAGAGCAGAACTATGGTAACCTTATTTTCCTGCACACACCTAACACACCAGCATGTTGACTTCACACTTATCCAAAGGGCCCATGGACATTTTTCAAGTTGGGTACTTGAGCCATTGACTGAATGTTGATTACATAGACTATGAGCACTTAGTAACAGATAGAAAACAGCCATAGGGCTGAGATCCATCCTGCCTTGCTGACAATAAAGAGTTTTATTAAAGGTTGTGTTGCTTCTCTTTATAATCAGAGCTAGCCAGCTAGCTAGCTCTGGTTATTAAGAGAAGCAACACAACCTTTGTCAGTCCCAAGTATGTATGTATGTATGTAAGTATGTATGTATGTATAGATAGATAGATAGATAGATAGATAGATAGATAGATAGATAGATAGATAGATAGATAGATAGATAGATAGATAGATAGATAGATAGATAGATAGATAGATAGATAGATAGATAGATAGATAGATAGATAGATAGATAGATAGATAGATAGATAGATAGATAGATAGATAGATAGATAGATAGATAGATAGATAGATAGATAGATAGATAGATAGATAATGCTTTGTCATGTTTCCATTCACCCTTGTCACCTGTGGATTGGTCTACTACAACTCTCTTCTCATCTGTATAACCAGATCCCTGCAACTCTCCCAGAATGCAGCTGCACTGCTCACTTTCACGCACCCCAAGTTCTCCAGTGTTGCCCCCTTTGCTGCGTTTCCTCCACTGACCCCCTGTAGTGGCTCATCTCAGATTTAAAACACTAATGCTCACTTACAAAGGCGGACCAGCTCCTGCATACCTCAAAACCCACCAATCAAAACACTGCCTCTGAGCCTCTAGAACAGCTTGAGTGGAACCACCACCGATACAGACACAGAAGACATGCATCAAGGCTACAGGTATAAAACTCAAACCGCTCTCCTTGTAGTCTGCTTTTGAAACATTTGTGAACCACAGAAGCTCACCCATGAAGTGGCAGACCAGTTACAGAGAAAAGCCACTAAATGCAAATCTAAAACAGTTACATGAGAAGTGACATACTGAACACAGGTGTGTGTGTGTGTGTGTGTGTGTGTGTGTGTGTGCCACAGTGTGTGTGCGCCTTCCCTCAAGCAGAAATCTGCTCTGCATTCAGGTTTGAAATCATCGCTCCACTCAGTGCTGCTAATCTCCACAGGTTGAGCTCCAGAATGCAGATGGATGCTAATGGCAGGTGCTGAGAGGAGAACAGATCACTTCTGCCTTCACTCTGTAAATCACACACACACACACACACACACACACACACACATACACACACAGGCAGACTGCAGTGGAAGAACGCAAACGAAAACATTTACAAACAAGGATAAATAATGATCATAATTTGTAGTGAGCTATCAGGAGTGTTTGTTAATTTGAGCTAGGTATGAAAATATTGCTGGCCTGTTAGCAGATCTTCTGTTAAGAATTTGTGCTGTATTTCAGTTGCATAGTCAGTAACATTGTTCTTTTTAAATGGCATTCCTACAATGTCCAGGTATCCCAGGGAATTCAATATTCCCAGACTGAGGTACTGTTCAGGTTTGCTATCCTCATTGTTTGCAGTGAAATTAGTATTCTCAACTATGTTCAGCTTCTTTTTCAAGGAAGGTCAAGCAAATATTCCAAATTTACAGTGTTACTGAACAGGAAGAAAAGCATCTGAGTTGTTTATCTCATGAAACAGGCATGTTAAGGTTTTAGCCCCCCTGAAAGGCTTGCGGAGGCCTTCGTCCTCATCTTCAGCTGAAGCAGTGGGTCTCCACTCAGCCTATTTCTCTCAGTTTGGCTGTTTTGTATGTGATATTTCATAAGCATGCAATTCAACTGCGAACCATTAAGCTAAATCTGTCTAGTGATAGTTAAAAGTTGCAGTGAATATTTGCGTCATGCCAACAATGGGAAGCACAGCCAATATCCTGGGTAGTTTAACACCACTAATTCAATTCTTTAATACTTAGAAATATTTCAAGTTGCTATGCTGTAGGTAGGTGATACACAATGTGCATTTGTTCCATTTTTTCTACCCTAATCATTTACAAAAGCATTTATTTCACTATAAGCATCAGAGATAAAGCACTCAAGCAGAACAAACATTTCATGATGTGGTTTGTGGACTTTTATAACACAGGAGTATTTGCTCATACAAAACAATTTATATTTAAAGCAACTAGAACATCCATATTTAACAATAAACAGTGATCTAATTGTTAAATTCAAGTTCCTTCAGTTCATTTTGTAACATCACCTCTACAAACGTTCATCCTAATCTTCAAAGCCTCATAGCAACGCTATTTCCCTCCCATCTTTGTTTTCATATTTTGTACCATTTGAAAAATATTTTCCAGAAAAGTACTTCAGAAAATGTTTGATGCCTTGTCAGGGTAATCTTTATAATTCAGTCACTTAGAGGTGAAAAAAACATTTCAGTGACAATTTATTTGCCTTGATGCAGTCAGATAGAATTTAAAGAGGATTTAAATGAGAACAATCCTAAATAGTTTATGTATAAAAGAAAGGTAGAGAACTTTCAGACTAGAGAGTTTGTTTATTGAATATTTTTTTCCTGGAATCTAACACTTATTCAAACAGTTGGGCTTGTTTCAGGGACTTTGTTGACAGTGTTTGAGAATTGTTATGTTTAGCATGTTTGGGGGGTACTGCTGGAACAAGGTGGATACCTTTTCCTTGTATGTTAAAAGTGTATTCCAGAGCCCAGTGATCTACTTCAGACGTTATATCACCTGCAAACCCCAGGATTCATTCATTTGTGTCATCACTCCCATTTCTTGTAATGGATCAGGGTCGCAGACGCACCGGGAAATAAACACATGGCACACAGCAGGGGGGCCAGTGGTCGTCCTCAAAAGCTGGCAGCCTGCCGAGTTCAATTCCAGGCTTAACCTAACACAGCTGATCCAGTTAACTGAGGCCTTCGTGCCTTCAAGCTGAGAGGTGGAGGCAGGGGTGCTAGGGTTACAGTATATGTGACCCCATTCTTCATTATCGTACATTATTGGGTTTATTATCTTTTTCATATTCTTGAATTGTACATCACATCGTTGGCACATCGGTTGAGGCAGAAAAAATGAAAATGAATCATTGAGATTCATTTCCTGCTTAGGATGCAGATTTTGTGGAGTATGCTGTAACATGTATATTGCTGTAGTAGTGAAGGTACAGCTATTTCATGAAATCTGATGAGATATGTTGATTCCCATTCAGAACTCGAGTGCTTCTCTTGTTCCAAAATAATAATAAAAAAACTCTGGAGTTTTCTATAAAGTTTTTCCCCCATGTGCACAAGAAGCAACTTTTTAGAAAAATGCATCTGCTTCCATCCGTCACTGGGTGTGTAGCTGGTTCTTTGAGTAAAGCCAAGCCTGGGGAAAATACTGAAGCCATTTCTGATGCCTCAGAAGTTTCTCCAAATGTCTTCAAACTTTATTTTTTAGAGTGACAGAGCCAGAGGATTTGAGCAGACAGGAGAATATGACACTGCGAAAACCCAACAAAGTCAGTCCATTCTATGTCGACTCGCGCCTTTCTTAATTTTAAAACAGCTTGACATTTGGTAAAATCTCCAGCAATAAATTTAACCTTTGACTCTGCATGCCAGAGAAAGATCCATCTTTTCTCAAACCAGACCGAGAAAGAAACGCACCAGCCCCACCACAGCTGAGCATGATGGGACACCGGCACCAGCTGCCTCCGTTAGAGGGCGATGGCTTTGCACGTGGCTTTGTGTGCACGATGCTTTGCCCGTTGTTCTACATACTCTCTTTGATATGAATTGTTGCCTTCCACAAGTGGTGTGTGTTGCTCCTCAATCACCACACCACCTGAAGGTTGTGTTATGCCGTTTATCACTTTAAAGCCCTTTTTGTTTCCATAAGATTGTCGGCCATTGTTCTGATGTTGGCTGTCTGTTGCTCTAGTTAGCCAACTTTTATGTTCAATTTTATTTTCTTTCATTTCATTAAGGTCTTTAGTTGGAGAACTTCATTTGCTTCTTTGATTTCCATTCTCCTGCATGTTCCCTGCCGGTGATACTGAGGGCATTTGTGCACTGGCGCCGTTCTGGTGCCGGTTCTACAATCCCAAATTGTGCCGCACTTTTCCACCTCAAAATCTGCTGGTTTTCAGTCAGAAATATTGGTGCCATTCTAGCCCCCATAATCCTGCTGCTCTGGAACCAGCAAACCTGTGATGCTAGCAGCCGAAAGGAAAAAAATGTTCACCTGCCTTACCGCCATTTGTAATTTAAGAAAATGCTTTTGGAAATTGTGAGGAACGCAACGCAACTGCTGACGGCTGTTCCGTGTTGTATACTAACAGGACACCATCACAACAGAAAAAGCAAAACACTTGCTTTTCATTTTCATATGTGTAATCTTTGTCTACAACAATCTCTTTGTTCCATGCACAGATGAAAAAGTCGATTCTGGACAGTTAGACATGCCCTCCAAGAAAAAATCCAGATCTGTTAAAGAGGAGCATGTTCCACCATGTCGTTTATATGAAATCTTGCGATTTCTGTTTTTAAGATGACGCAACGCCCACCTCCACATACATGATTTCTGGGCTCCTAACCAGGGGAAACACATGTCTGTTCTTTAAAGGTGCGTTAGGTCGACAGAACTGCTCTTGATTGGCGGAAAAGTACCATGAGATGTAGCTCATAAAGAAGTCTCTTCCAAGCACCAGAGTTGATGCCTTGCTGTGACAATGCTGGGGTTTTTATAATCATTAGATAGCATACAATATTTTACTCCTAGCTAGGAGACCTGTGACGCTGTGTGACTTTTGAACTTGCTGAACTCTGCAGGACTGAAGGATCATTTTTTAAAAAGTTGGTCAGAATGGCCTGCAGCTCAGTTTAGTTCCTGTCTCTCTGGCCATGGCACTAACTTTCCACATTTCAGCATGTTGCATTATTGATAGTTCTCTTAGGCCTTCCCATCTATCCTCTCACTGCTGGTAAGCGATGACCCCAAATCGCCTGGCGGCTCTCAACTGAAAACTTTTTCCCAGGATGCATGGTTGTAAATGATGTTCAATTAAAATGCATTGGGTGTATGTATGAAGAACAAGTAGAACTTAAAAGTCATTCCTTAGAAGCAATCAGATAATTAGCATGTAATAATTATTAGTGTGTAATGTGTGAAATTAACGATAATGCATGACCAGTGTTCATCTGAAAATGTTTTTAAAAATGAATAAAATCAGGGAAGAATCTAGACTCCCTGTTCACAATCAATTAATGAACAGAATTAGATAAAACGAGACTAATTTTATCTTTTACTGTGACAAATTAAAAAACAACACAAAAGCACAGCATTAATAAAGGGTTACCGCAGTTACATCAGTCATAAAGGGTTACCACAGTTACAGCAGTCATAAAGGGTTACCGCAGTTACAGCAGTAATAAAGGGTTACTGCAGTTACATCAGTAATAAAGGGTTACCACAGTTACAGCAGTAATAAAGGGTTACCACAGTTACAGCAGTAATAAAGGGTTACCACAGTTACAGCAGTCATAAAGGGTTACCACAGTTACAGCAGTAATAAAGGGTTACCACAGTTACAGCAGTAATAAAGGGTTACCACAGTTACATCAGTAATAAAGGGTTACCACAGTTACAGCAGTAATAAAGGGTTACCACAGTTACAGCAGTCATAAAGGGTTACCACAGTTACAGCAGTAATAAAGGGTTACCACAGTTACAGCAGTAATAAAGGGTTACCGCAGTTACATCAGTCATAAGGGGTTACCACAGTTACAGCAGTCATAAAGGGTTACTCCTGCAGTTTTTAAAGGGTTACCACAGTTACAGCAGCAACAACGGGTTACTGCGGTGAACCTCTCATATTACTGCAGTTGTAGTATCATATAAAACTGCAGGAGACTAGAGCTTTAATCAGCAGTTTGAAGAAAATGAATGTGAAGGCTTTACTGGGGAGTGTAAGGGGAAGGAGGCTAACCAAAGCTCACAAGCTTTAGAAAATCCATTTGCAGTAAGCTGACCTTCACAATTGTAGTGCTACAGTGTCCTATAACTTATTGTTCTAGCAGAGAATAATCATTCAAGAGCCTTTGTATCGTTAGACACACTGCATATTGCATTAGGGCAATCAAACATCCTTAATGACTTTGATAAAGGTTAGTTCTGAAAAAACAGTATGCCAGCCTGTGTTTTGCCACAGACTGTGTGTGTGTGTGTGTGTTTGCATATGCATAACCTATTCAATTCCAGCTCCTTTCAGTAGGCTTGACTTCACATGTGTATTGCATTTAAGCATGCTGTCTGATTTCAGCACACTCTAGTAAATCATGTGAGAAAGTGTTTTGTTAACTTCTTTATTTTAACAAGGCAAGGCAGAGTAAATATGTATGTTCAGAGTAAATATGTATGTTTAGAGTAAATATGTATGTTCAGAGTAAATATGTATGTTCAGAGTAAATATGTATGTTTAGAGTAAATATGTATTTGTAATGATGGACTGGAAAGTGCAGAAGATACTTGATGGGAAACAAATTGCAAAGAACTAACAAGACAACTAAAGACAAAAGAGAATGACATTAATCCAACAGAAGTAAAACTATTGAAACGGAAGTTAAACAATGTTTAACGCATCATTACAAACGTCCATAAGTAGGCCCTAAAAGCCATAACTGAGATGAGATGAAATGAATCCAGTTTTAGTGTTCACTACAACAGACTCCAGTCATTAGCAGCTGACTTACATGACAACAGGCAGAGGTGTGTTGGATTTAGGGGTCTTCACTGTGGTGTAAAAGGAAGAACCTACTGAACATGTCAGAGCCAAGCAGACATACCTGGGGGGGGGTATTAGTGTCCAAGAAGAGTTTTATAGATATATGTAAACCAGTGGACATAGAGAGTAGAGGTGTGTTCGAACTGGAGAATGAAAAATGGTCTATAGTTATTGTATTATTGGTTCCTTTGCAACGCAACGCAACTGCTGACGGCTGTTCCGTGTTGTATACTAACAGGACACCATCACAACAGAAAAAGCAAAACACTTGCTTTTCATTTTCATATGTGTAATCTTTGTCTACAACAATCTCTTTGTTCCATGCACAGATGAAAAAAGTCGATTCTGGACAGTTAGACATGCCCTCCAAGAAAAAATCCAGATCTGTTAAAGAGGAGCATGTTCCACCATGTCGTTTATATGAAATCTTGCGATTTCTGTTTTTAAGATGACGCAACGCCCACCTCCACATACATGATTTCTGGGCTCCTAACCAGGGGAAACGCATGTCTGTTCTTTAAAGGTGCGTTAGGTCGACAGAACTGCTCTTGATTGGCGGAAAAAGTACCATGAGATGTAGCTCATAAAGAAGTCTCTTCCAAGCACCAGAGTTGATGCCTTGCTGTGACAATGCTGGGGTTTTTATAATCATTAGATAGCATACAATATTTTACTCCTAGCTAGGAGACCTGTGACGCTGTGTGACTTTTTGAACTTGCTGAACTCTGCAGGACTGAAGGATCATTTTTTAAAAAGTTGGTCAGAATGGCCTGCAGCTCAGTTTAGTTCCTGTCTCTCTGGCCATGGCACTAACTTTCCACATTTCAGCATGTTGCATTATTGATAGTTCTCTTAGGCCTTCCCATCTATCCTCTCACTGCTGGTAAGCGATGACCCCCAAATCGCCTGGCGGCTCTCAACTGAAAACTTTTTCCCAGGATGCATGGTTGTAAATGATGTTCAATTAAAATGCATTGGGTGTATGTATGAAGAACAAGTAGAACTTAAAAGTCATTCCTTAGAAGCAATCAGATAATTAGCATGTAATAATTATTAGTGTGTAATGTGTGAAATTAACGATAATGCATGACCAGTGTTCATCTGAAAATGTTTTTAAAAATGAATAAAATCAGGGAAGAATCTAGACTCCCTGTTCACAATCAATTAATGAACAGAATTAGATAAAACGAGACTAATTTTATCTTTTACTGTGACAAATTAAAAAACAACACAAAAGCACAGCATTAATAAAGGGTTACCGCAGTTACATCAGTCATAAAGGGTTACCACAGTTACAGCAGTCATAAAGGGTTACCGCAGTTACAGCAGTAATAAAGGGTTACTGCAGTTACATCAGTAATAAAGGGTTACCACAGTTACAGCAGTAATAAAGGGTTACCACAGTTACAGCAGTAATAAAGGGTTACCACAGTTACAGCAGTCATAAAGGGTTACCACAGTTACAGCAGTAATAAAGGGTTACCACAGTTACAGCAGTAATAAAGGGTTACCACAGTTACATCAGTAATAAAGGGTTACCACAGTTACAGCAGTAATAAAGGGTTACCACAGTTACAGCAGTCATAAAGGGTTACCACAGTTACAGCAGTAATAAAGGGTTACCACAGTTACAGCAGTAATAAAGGGTTACCGCAGTTACATCAGTCATAAGGGGTTACCACAGTTACAGCAGTCATAAAGGGTTACTCCTGCAGTTTTTAAAGGGTTACCACAGTTACAGCAGCAACAACGGGTTACTGCGGTGAACCTCTCATATTACTGCAGTTGTAGTATCATATAAAACTGCAGGAGACTAGAGCTTTAATCAGCAGTTTGAAGAAAATGAATGTGAAGGCTTTACTGGGGAGTGTAAGGGGAAGGAGGCTAACCAAAGCTCACAAGCTTTAGAAAATCCATTTGCAGTAAGCTGACCTTCACAATTGTAGTGCTACAGTGTCCTATAACTTATTGTTCTAGCAGAGAATAATCATTCAAGAGCCTTTGTATCGTTAGACACACTGCATATTGCATTAGGGCAATCAAACATCCTTAATGACTTTGATAAAGGTTAGTTCTGAAAAAACAGTATGCCAGCCTGTGTTTTGCCACAGACTGTGTGTGTGTGTGTGTGTTTGCATATGCATAACCTATTCAATTCCAGCTCCTTTCAGTAGGCTTGACTTCACATGTGTATTGCATTTAAGCATGCTGTCTGATTTCAGCACACTCTAGTAAATCATGTGAGAAAGTGTTTTGTTAACTTCTTTATTTTAACAAGGCAAGGCAGAGTAAATATGTATGTTCAGAGTAAATATGTATGTTCAGAGTAAATATGTATGTTCAGAGTAAATATGTATTTGTAATGATGGACTGGAAAGTGCAGAAGACACTTGATGGGAAACAAATTGCAAAGAACTAACAAGACAACTAAAGACAAAAGAGAATGACATTAATCCAACAGAAGTAAAACTATTGAAACGGAAGTTAAACAATGTTTAACGCATCATTACAAACGTCCATAAGTAGGCCCTAAAAGCCATAACTGAGATGAGATGAAATGAATCCAGTTTTAGTGTTCACTACAACAGACTCCAGTCATTAGCAGCTGACTTACATGACAACAGGCAGAGGTGTGTTGGATTTAGGGGTCTTCACTGTGGTGTAAAAGGAAGAACCTACTGAACATGTCAGAGCCAAGCAGACATACCTGGGGGGGGGTATTAGTGTCCAAGAAGAGTTTTATAGATATATGTAAACCAGTGGACATAGAGAGTAGAGGTGTGTTCGAACTGGAGAATGAAAAATGGTCTATAGTTATTGTATTATTGGTTCCTTTGCATGAAAATCCATAAATTGTGTCACCGTGATCAAACAAAGGCAGAAAAGTCATTTGAACAATCATACATTTGGCAGCTGGTGTAAAGGAAGACAGATTGCTGTACAAAAAAAAACACGTTTTGTCTTAACCTTTGACGAGGCGAGAGAAGGATAATGGACAGCATCAATGAATGAATGAACTCCTCTGTTAAAGGCCACTGTCCCTCATTACCAGCCAGCATGAGTTCACCTGCCAGTCGTACCGCTAATCCCAGCATGTACACATGCACGAGTGAGTTGAGCCCCACAGTTAGCAATGCTTAGGAAATACACACCTTTCTGTCCTCCTCCTTTGTAAGCAGCTGGGCTGTTTGATCTTCTCCACGGCAAGGCCAGGAGAGATGACACACACACACACACACACACACATCATATGGCTGTGTTATGTTCACTTGAATTACTTTGCAACAGTGCAGCATCATGTAAAGTCTGATTAAGTGGTACACATACTCATCTGCAGTGACCAGAGTCCATGAACAGGGAGGGCAATTATGGGAATTGTTGAGCAGGTGTGTGTCTCCTGTGTCCATCGCACCCAAAGCCTGCTGCAGTCAGAGGGATGCAGGAATGGTGCAGTGTGGCCTGAAGAACACACCAGACACAGTGTTGAGGCTACACAGCAGACACAGTGTTGAGGCTACACACCAGACACAGTGATGGGCCTACACACCAGACACAGTGATGGGGCTACACACCAGACACAGTGATGGGGCTACACACCAGACACAGTGTTGAGGCTACACACCAGACACAGTGTTGAGGCTACACACCAGACACAGTGTTGAGGCTACACACCAGACACAGTGATGGGGCTACACACCAGACACAGTGTTGAGGCTACACACCAGACACAGTGATGAGGCTACACACCAGACACAGTGTTGAGGCTACACACCAGACACAGTGATGGGGCTACACACCAGACACAGTGATGGGGCTACACACCAGACACAGTGATGGGGCTACACACCAGACACAGTGATGGGGCTACACACCAGACACAGTGTTGAGGCTACACACCAGACACAGTGATGGGGCTACACACCAGACACAGTGATGGGGCTACACACCAGACACAGTGATGGGGCTACACACCAGACACAGTGTTGAGGCTACACACCAGACACAGTGATGGGGCTACACACCAGACACAGTGTTGAGGCTACACACCAGACACAGTGATGAGGCTACACACCAGACACAGTGATGGGGCTACACACCAGACACAGTGTTGAGGCTACACACCAGACACAGTGATGGGGCTACACACCAGACACAGTGTTGAGGCTACACACCAGACACAGTGATGGGGCTACACACCAGACACAGTGTTGAGGCTACACACCAGACACAGTGTTGAGGCTACACACCAGACACAGTGATGGGGCTACACACCAGACACAGTGTTGAGGCTACACACCAGACACAGTGATGGGGCTACACACCAGACACAGTGAAGGCTGCTGGTGCACTGCTACTCGCTCTGGAAGAGACCAAAAACACAAAAGACACTGGTCTTATCAGTTTTCATATGAAAGCACGCTGAGGGTGAAGGAATTCCTGAACTTAAATCAAATTAAAAACCTCCAGAGAAACAAATGCTGTGAAACAATCTGTAAACAAAGAAGAAAACTCAACCAAAGTAAACAATGTTTTCTTTCCTAGTCAAAGGAATAAAAACAGGATCACACTCTGTCTCTGGGTTGCCGTGGCTGCAACACTTCAGTCATATATTCGTACCAGCGTAGCTCGGCTGTAGTACACTGCGTGTTCTCTGGTCTTCTTAAGCACACTCGCTCTGCACTGCCGCTGCTGAAGAGAGCTGCTTTTTCGGTAGGAGTCCTAGTCCACAGTTGGTTGCGAGTTTCTGAGAGGTCTTCAGAGAGAACCGCAACTTTCTGTTTCCAAAGCAGCGTCAGAGCCAATCAGACGGAGGGGAGCCCAGTACAAGTGGAGCAGAGCTCGCCGGAGGGCTCCATCCTTGTCGAGAAGCCGGAGCAACAGGTCTCTCTGAGATTGATCTCTACTTGATCAAATCCAGCCTGGCAGGCAGCGTCCTGCATCTGACGACGTGACAGAGGCACATGGCTTTGACATTTCAGATTTTAAGCTCCAGCAGACAGATCAATTTGCACAAGATGGTCCAACCTACACACTAGTTACTGGTCTAATGTAACTTGAAAATGGAACAAGACTATGGCAGAGACTTCTGATTACTTCTCACTGGGGATTATTTCTTCTGCTTCACCCACTGTCCATCTCTGAAATAGTTTACCATTTTTTTCCAGCGTGATTTCCTCACCTCATCTCTAAACAAACACTAAGTGACAGACCTCACTGTGCTGTCCACGACGCTGGGACGTTAGACGTCCTCTCCAGTGCTCTCCAGCTACTTCCCCCGTCTTCCCTCACACACTCTCTCCGTCTCCCGTGATTGTACTATATTACAGGGTATACATTTCAAACGCCCCAGTGAAGCAGAACCAGCAGAAAGGCCTTGCACCAACTTGTCCAACCACGGCATCAAGCACCTGGGCTTATTTTGACATACTTGAGTAAAATGGTTCAGGTCTATTTTCCACACTAGACTTATTCCAACTAGTGTCGCACTTTCCTTTTCATATTTGAGGAAAGGGCCAATTGCCTTCTGCATCAAGGACGACTGCCTAGTCGTGTACTTAGCCGAGCTGTGAAAAGACACATAATGCTAACTCTTCTGAACACACTGTGGACACTTTGCTCTCCATGTAGGGACTAGGGTAAGGATGTGTGGTGTATGAATGCCTTTCAGAGTCAAAGAACTGGGATGATCAACCAAGCATGGGGACTTAACAATGAGACACAAGGGTCCTGCATTGTCTTACACTGCAGGGTTTTACTTTGACGTATGCTCCACTTACATATTAATAATATTCACTTAGTCTACTCTGTGAGAAAAGTTTATTAATTAGTAAGCTCTACAGCTAGAGACAATAGCCCTTCAGTTTCTATGTTTGACTTGTTAGGCATACCAAAACTTTTCATCAAATGTGAGTTTCCTAACCATTCTAAAACTAGGCGCGACTATGACGTCTGTAAAGCCCACTATCTGTGAAGGCCAACGCCACCGTGCCTGACAATAGCACAGCACACACTGCCATGTTGCTACCACGTATAGAAAAACAGGTGAAGCAGTGCTCAATACACCAGACCCCATCACATTTGCAGGTGTAACACATTTACGCACTTAAGAGTCTTTGAACAGCACAAACATTAAGAACACTGTTAAAAACAGACAATCCATATACAACCAATATCCACAACTTACCCGAGTAAATCGAACAGACCAGCGACGACGCAGCAGAAAGGTGTCAGACACACTGCAGCTGAACGGTGATCGACTGCAATTGCACATGTAGAAAATGCACAAGACGGGCGCAGCTAATTGCGTGCTGTGTGAGTGTAGGTGTGAGGAAGAGGTTAGGGATACAGCGGCTGGTAAGTGTAGACACCACTCATTGGCCAGCTCAATTAAACTCCATTTGGTATACTGTGTACATCATGTTGATGGCCATAAACTGAGAAAGGGGACAGGAAGAGGAAATACATGCTGGTGTAGTGGTACGGGTGGAGTCGGGAGTTTGGAGGGCCCTCCGGGGACATGAGCTCATTCAGGCCGAACAGTGTGATGATCTCAGGACATTTCCTGAATATCTAGCGCAGTGTCTCCTTTCAGGGGGAAGCAGAAAGCCCAGAGTCTGATCCTGGGGCAGAGATAAATCATGAAGGATTATGTTGTTTGTGATGAAGCCAGCGTGCGTGACTTCCTGTTTGAGGTGTGAAGAAGGACCAGAAGGCAAGTGACTGCGTGGGAGTCAGCACTGCTGTATTAGTGGGCAGTCACAGAGCAAACTCAGAACTTACTAATGACAATATGATTACATGAAAAGTAAAAAATAATGAGCAGTTAAAAAGTGCTTTTAGAATAGAGAGCTTTTGATTTTCTGAATATTTAAAAAATATATGAAATAAAGTACTGTAATATTTACTGGATGATGTGGAGTGGTAATTAGGGCGGTCTAAATGACGCTCATGTGAAAGGCTCGAGAGGAACATGGCAGCAGGAAGTGATCAGCTTTATCTCAGTCTTCCCCAGGAAGTGATCAGCTTCATCCTAGCCTTCCCCAGGAAGTGATCAGCTTCATCCTAGCCTTCCCCAGGAAGTGATCAGCGTCATCTGAACCTTCCCCTCATGAGTGAATGTTCTGTTCGCAGGCATTAGAACATATTACCACAGACAGTAATCACTATGGTGATATTACTGATGATCTTACTGGAATAATAATACTTTCAGTTGCAATACCAGAGGTTTGTCCTGTTCACTGGAATCCTGGCCCTTTTACTGATACAAGCTACCTGGTTTTTGAAATGCAACTAAGATTCTGTTTGCTTCCAAGAGGACTATAAAAGCATATTATTCAAGCAGGAAACATATTCTGAAGGACAACATTTGTGAACATGTAAACATTCCTGTGCTTCCTGTGAACATTCATGTTCATTTTATTTAAAAAGTGAAATGAAACTCTTGAGTTGATATACGTTTTTTTTAACAACCACAACAGTAGCAACTACAACAGCCCAACCCCAAGATAAAGGGACATCTGTGAGCACCGTGAAGGCGATGGGTGGCTGCAGGGTTAGAGCCCAAATGTGAACACAACTGAGCTGCAGCATAGAAAAAGCCCAGAACCACCTCCACCCCTGCAGCCGTGGGAATTATAATCTAGACTGCAGTCACATCAGCGCATGAATGAAGTCCATATCTCAGACAAACAAAGGCAGCGCTGGAGCAGGCGTCCTGGAGGCAGGGCCAGAGAACCACGAGAAGACGGGGTGTCTGTTTGAACCCAAGACCTCCTGGTTCAGAAGCCACTGAGATACGCTTCCACACCTGCAGAATGGGAATTTTGTTGATAAAATATCAGAAGATGAGCTCAGAAGAGCTCTGTGAAACAGAAGTGTTAAATCTTTAGTTTAATTCTGCAGGTTGATGACAGCAGTCTGCATGTGCTGCACGGAGAGAAAGTTCATAAATATTTTTTTTTCCTGTCCAATTAGTCATAAAGTCATTCATGTAATTTGCTCTCCATTGCTATTGTTTCCATAGCAACAAACTGCCACTTCTCATGCCCATGCTGTATTAGGTTAATAATCCAGGCTGGTTCTGGAAGACCTTCTTCTTTTCCTGCCCATGACGTATTTGTTTAATAATCCAGACTGGTTCTTCTTTTGTGTCTTTGTCTTATAAACAGCTGCAGCCCATGACCACACTGCCTACTCGTGATGATGATGAAGAAAATGAAAAAACGTCCGGCGATGAAACACAAACACCGCCTGCCTGTTGCCAAGGGTTGTGTGTCAGGCGGCACCAGCACGGTTGAGACATACTCCGCCAGCATGACTAATGTTCTTAAATAAAAATGTAAAATGGCAGTATTCTTGGTTCCCATTTGCTTGCAGTCCTCGGCTACATTAAACAAGGACTTGCTTTCAGCTTTGCTTTTCTGGAAGATTCACAAAAGGCCACTGCTTCGCTTTAATCCCTCAGGGATTAAGAATGTTCATTTCTGTTAACTTTCAGAGCATTCCGATTCCTAATTCATATATTTGGCTTTCTCTGACACTCATGTTTGCTCAAAATAATTTGATCCGGATCCGTTAGCAGGTGCAATGAGGTCTGGAAGTGAATTGTTTAACATCTTGAAATGGATGAACATGATTGAATATGATTGAATATGATGTCATGTCAAACCCTGGTGTCTGGGCCACTGCCATCCCTTTCCGTCTCATCAGCAGCAAGGCGCCAGGAAGAATACAGCTGCTGATTGCTTTTTAGCACAATAAACACAGTAAGTAATTAATTCAGCTGAAGTGCAATTGCATTGTTCGGAGAGTGAAAAGGAGTTGATGCCACAAACCAAAAAAAAGAAAAGAAAAAGAAATGTTCATTTAAAATGCAAAGGTTTGCTCAGCCTCCAGAGACCAGCACTCACACGTTATAGATGCTGATTACAGTCGAAAGCTGAAAGGCTCCCAATAGGAGCGCCAGTAAACATAATAATGTGCTATAGGCACGCATTAGCGCTGGGTTCGAATACAGGCTGTGCCATGTGGTGCCGTGGACCTGATATCCATGCTAATGCAGCTGGATGCATTTCCGGCATTGATGGGTTAAACGGCATTGACCTCTCTCACACATGAGGTAATGCACAGGCTTGCTGATTGAACCCATATAGTGTATAAGTGGAGCTTTTCACCTACTCCACTAATGATTGGTGATTCAAAATGGCTGTGCTGGCTCTAACATCACACACCTCACAAGTAAATGAGAAACTGGATAATACTATATTTTAAAGAATAAGTGGCAGGGAGAGAGGACAGTGTATCTAGCTTCATGGGTGATCTTTGCAGTCTACATCCTGCGTTTACGTTTGTTACCGGTGGCATTAGAGTGTGTGTTGGGGAGCATTCGGAGTCTATTTAGGGTAATGACGGCAATTTAGGTAGGACATGTGACAGGCAAAAGCAGCTGAGAGAAAATGAATCCCACCATCCGGATGGGACTGTAACGTTCATCAGGTTTCTGATACAAGTGGCTTCTTATTGTTTTGGAATCAAACACAGACGCTGGATTTTCAGACCAACTGCATGGAACAAAGACTTGGTTCATCTGTCAGCCACGCATGGACGAATGTCTGAAATATGAACACTTTCCTCTGATTTGAGGCTGTATCTGTCACCTCCCCACTAGCATGGGGTCGCAAGTTCAGCGGCAGTGTGTCCCTTTTAGCTCTTTATCTCCTCTTGGCTACAGTACTGATGCATGTTTAGCAGTATGTATCCTTGGATACATTTTCATACACATGGTATGTACTGGGGTACAATAAATGCTCATCGATTTTTATTTGTAAAACTGTATCAGTAAACATGCTGGGAAACTGCTGCCTGAAACTGCAGACTGATAATCCATTTTAATTTAGGAATAAAACTTATTTTATTGTATTTTTGTTTTTTAACTTTTTTGTTTGTTTTGCCTTGCGAGGGTCCCATCAGCCACTGCTGTCTGTTTACAGTATAATTAAAACATTACTTATGCACATCAAACCAGAGGCTAGTTTTTGCTATGACACCCTGAATAAGAGAGTAGGGAACCCTCTACTAGTCATATTCAAAACCTGAAGAAGGCTATTCACTCTCTGGACAGTGTTAAGCAGTGCTACAGTCTCAGAGAACAACACTGAAGTGGCCACACAGAAGCAAAGCTAGCATGACTGCCTGGTTATCTCTGTTCTAAGCTGAAACAGACACTCGTACAGACACGACACGGACACGATCGAGCATCAGGGCAAAGCAGAGCTGCCTTACAAACACAGCGACTGAAAAAGAGCCCAAGAAGGGAGCAGTTAGGGGGAGCGTCATTCCTAATCGAATTGAAGTGCAAACACTTTAAGTGAGTCGATAACAGTCACTGGCTAATGTGGTTTCAAGCAGATAGGAACACATTTAATATAAAGTAGTGGTAATTGCTTAAGTGGACTCACTGGCATTAGTTGGGTGTCTTACCAGGAAATGCATCATTTGCATTATATTGAATTACCTATTTTACAGTATACAGGGCAGAAAACACAAGATTTACTTGCCCTTTTAGCTGGGGAAATATACCAG
The DNA here is from genome assembly GCA_020368025.1 of Brachyhypopomus occidentalis. Lineage (NCBI taxonomy): Eukaryota > Metazoa > Chordata > Actinopteri > Gymnotiformes > Hypopomidae > Brachyhypopomus > Brachyhypopomus occidentalis. The sequence goes on from JAGXOD010000003.1 coordinate 845,832, forward strand.
TTTGGGTTACTTTATTAAAAATGCAGGTTACATTATGCAAGCATTCATTCAGTTCAGGACTGTACATTTAACACTGTCGATATAAATAGGCCATGCATAGTCTATTTTCTACGGTCTTTTAAAGACTTTGAATTTCAAACCTTAGTAAGAGATGTGGTTAGTTATGAGCAAGAGATGGGGTAAGTTATGAGTAAGAGATGGGATAAGTTAACTGGTGCTCAGTGCTTCTCTACAGGAGAGCTACTGAACTCTAATTGGAATTGCTACTTATCTGATTTCCTCAGTAAAAATACAAGGTAAGAAGGTCAAAGGCCAAAGGCCAAAGGCCATGCCCTGTACTCACTAAAACAACAAACAAATAAAAACTGCAGTTGTGTCGAATGAAAATCATCAGCAGTGGAGCGCAGGGAATACTTTTCATGCCAAAAGATGAATATATATATATATATATATAAATATCAGAAGGCAGAAAGAGGAAGCAGCACAGTGGAAGAAGGGCATTTTTAAGCACATTTTTAAACACCGGCTTTTTATTCATGAAGCACAGAGTGAGGAGCTGTTCAGAATATTTATCAATGTGAAAACGAACGTTTAAGAGACGCTGAGTCACAAGGACACAACCGATGAACAAGATTGGCAGAAAACTCATTACATTTGTTATTTGCCTATGTAATGCAAATAACATTACAAATTCCATTTGCTCATCTCCCAGATCTAGCTCTTGTAGATTAAGCTCTACTGATGATCAATCTGCTTTTATTAAGCACAATCCTTTAGCTATTTATACTTGTTTGGAGAGTGATCAGTGCAACACAGCTGAAACGGCTGAACAGGCAGGTGCAAGCGACTGTAAATCTCAAGCATGTGCTATCTCATATTTCACTTACTGTGTACCTATGCTGCTTTATTCGTGCATACACTGAGATAACGCACCAGCAAATCCTGACTGAATTATGCGCTCAAATGTCACTACTACAGCATCTCCATAATCTCTGAAAGGTAAATGAAAAGATATATTCCACAGGGATTATTTTGAGCATTTGGTGGAAGCAATAACTTTTAAAACTTGGGTTTGGGCTTTGAAATACGAACGCTGCAGGATCACTGGCTGGATGGTGCAAACCAAAAGGTCATAGGTCACTGCTGGCCTTGCACTGTTAAAGGGGAGGTGCATCATTAAAGGGGAAGGTTCTGACACCCTTTTTTTCAGGGGTTGCACTTTGGATTTAGCCACTTTTTGCTCAAGCTTCTGGGACACCTAAAGGCACAAGTGCAGTTTTGATTGCTGATTTCTCATGAAAAAGGCAGTAATCACCATTCTCATTATTCATCAGGCAAGACTGTTTTCCATAACAGGACAGTTCACGGGAACAGAACATGGGCTGGTGTTTGAACTGACACACCAGATCATTCCATCCAATCCTAAGCACATGTTCACGTTTACGTTGTATGTAGATCCTATTGTTTTCCCAATCTGGAGTCGTCACAAGATGCACGTTTACATTCAGTGAGCTATAGGTACATTTAATTTTACATATTCTTGTTCGTTTATTGTTTCACTCATTGTTGAAGCAGCGTTCATGAATCAAATGGCAAGAATCACAGATCATATATCAAGCATCACACGAGTCATTACCCAACACACTTCGAAGTCACCTTTTCAGAAGCCTTAGCTTCACTGGCATTTGCACAAAATTGGTCATAATGTGATGAATGTGCATCACGTTATGAGTGTCCTGCCACACCTGGTGAAGACACAGCAGGATGGCTGTGCGTTCTAAAAACAACAGCAGGTTTCACACAGCAGAGTTCCCATTAATTACATACTGTCTCTAAAATACACCCACTACATAACTGTACTAATATTGGATGTACATAACCAGATATAAATATCATCAAATTGGATCCCTTGGTGATCTGCATCTGTTGATGTGGATATGGCTACTGTTGCTGGGATTAACACACGTTTTAATAATCCCCTTCTGAAAGTGAGGGGTCTGGGATTAGCACCGAGCACCGAGGCCCAAAACACGACCTGGACCGGTACCAACCGCGCCGCATTTTTACATTCTCTCATGTCACAGTCAGTGATTACGTATAAACAACAGTTGCTGAAAGAAACATTTTCCTTTTTTTGATAATCTGAAAAAGTAGATATAATAATAATAATAAAATGCTTAGTGAAGAGAGGTAGATACACAGGCGCAGATTTATTACAGAGATTTAAACTCTTAAAGGCCACACTATTACCTTTAAAAAAGATCAAAAGAATGAATAGGATAAAGAGGCACTGTTCTTTTGATCTTTTTAAGCAAACAGATAAACACAGTGCAACACTGCATCAGATGCACAGACATAAACCTCCAATCTTACACCCAAGGCTACAGCACGGACTGACACCAGCACCTAGTCCAATTCCCAGCCCGCCTTAGCACTCCATAAAAGTTTAATTATTCGAAAGGAGATTGTTTCATATACAAATCAGTTTTTTAATCATGTTCCTCTCTAGTAATTCATCATATTTAAGCTCCCACAAGTCCAGGATGAAGTCCTTTTAGATGTTGATAAACCACTGAGAGTAACTCTGGAACCCTCCCATTGGAGAGGTGTTTCCTATTGGTATGCTGGTTGGTAATATGTTTTTGAACCAAAGCTTCTATTCAGGTTCATTACCACAACATTGATTTTCACTCTAAGTGGTGGAGCCAGAAGCGTTATTGAATATTTATGAACAGGTCGTTACACAGATCCCTGAAAGAGGTTTGGGAACAAAGAAAATTCATTTTGAGGCCATAACTATGTACATGGTCCATGGCCAGTTAAGGCCACTGAAAGTAAACATGAAAGAAAAATGTTACAATGTGAAGAGAGAGAACCTCATTCAACAGCAGAGCAGCTGAAGGGATGTTTTACCCACAAACACAAAAGAGATCTTTTCATTTCTACAAAGGTTACATTGTAGTGCATATCAAGACATGACAAATGTACACTGGCTGATAACTTCATTTAGCTCAGCTATATGTAACAGACTGTGATGGACCTTTTAGCTGGAAGTGACTGACGTCCACTGCACAAAAGATGTGGTTTTGACTAAGGAGCAGGTCTTAGCTGTAGGACTTTAATACACATTTATATTGTAAAGACACGCTATGCATCTATATATAGATACATACCTACCGTTTCCAGACACTGCCTGCCCTTAGTCAGCTGAAAACAACGCACAGTAGGGCAACTAAGAAGACACTATCAATCACGTCAGTTCTGGACTGACTGGCAAACAATTGTTAGCTGACAGCCAGCCCTGTTATAAGATTCCAAGTCTTCTTATACTTTATTTTTATCCCTGTACCATTACATATCATTACAAATATCCTGTTAAAAATGTAAGATTTTTCTGTGCATTGTCAAAAAAAAATCAGCCATAACATCAAATCTGAACCAAAACTTCATTTAAATTTGGTTGACTTGCCTTATCCAAAGTTTTGTCAAAACTTTGTGTCTTCGTATTCCCAAATATCCTGGGCCTTATCTCAGAGGACCTCAACTTCAACATCTTCCAGCTCGAACAGTAAGCAGACTTGCGCGGCACGTATCAATTAGGGACTGCAGACTGGAGTGAGACACGGTAGAGGTACAGGGAGATTTAGCTCGTTGAAAGGGAAGCCAGACACAACACGACACGAGCGCTCACAAAAGAGCACATCAAAGCTGAATCAGCACATGCTGGAGGATGCTGGGAGACGGAGAGAGACCGTGTATTTACTTTTATCATGTCTGAGTTTTTTCTTTCCCTTTTTCTTTTTTCTTTTCTAGTCTTGGAATCACAGGAATTGTGGTTCCTTTATTCATCTGTGGCTGTAGAATTCAGACAGCCTGGGAAAAATCCCATCTGATTTAATTACGCATTCTAAGTAATAATTATTAACGTATGTAATACGGACGACCGCATTACCGTCATTCTCATAAAACCCACGCAGTACCTCATTCAGATTGGAACACATTTCTGTTTGTCACATAATGTTCTGGTTTATGTACCTAGTAATGCCGTTGTACTACTCACCAGCCCCTGTGGTCTCTCTGGGACTGTCTGCGATAGAGAGCTTTGTCTTCATCAGGACTGGGCGTGGTGATGGATCTCCAGTAATAATGTCCAGACCTTCTCCTCTGAGGGGAACAACAACTTGGTCCAACAGGCGTTGATTAACAGTGTTCTGCTTACCTCAACCGAACCTTGACAAGTACAGCCTGGTTGTCATGGTGGGTTGCTGTGTCTTGTCGAGGTGCTGTTCATCTAACTACACTTCCTGTTGTATCAGCGGGCAGACAGGATGAGGGCAGGTGGCTGCAAATCTATTTAAGCACATTTAATATAGACACAGATCTACACAACTGCATGATGGGAACGGGGAACCCCAGGTTTATTCCTACCCACAACACCCCATGGGCCAATTACTACCCATCTACAAATGGTCACAGCTTTTTTTAAAGTCACGTTCACTCTTCCCATATTTTGAGTCATTTGTGAGTCCTGAGTGTGACTGGCTTTGGCACACTGCTCTCTGCTTCCATGGTTGCTTTCTGCAGCCAAGATGGACGTCACAGCCTTCTGTTTTAAAAAGAGCCAATATATATCCTGAATATACTGAATCTGCAAAATCTGATTAAACACAATGATAATTTTAAATAATTTAGACAAGACTTCAGAATCAATAGTCTTCACTTACATATTAGCCTGAAATTTGATTGATCTGAAAAGGAATCTTATTTAAAAATCATTTTCTATGTGCTTTGAGTATACAATATCTGTAAGTTACATTCCATTTATGTTTAGAAAGGCTGTGAAATGCAAATTAGCTTTTTAATTTCAATGATTTTTTTTGTTCACCAAAATTAAAATCTTAAAATGTGCAGAATGTCGATGCTCATGGTAGGCGACTAGATTGTCTCACTTGTCGTGACGTCCCTGTCTCTGCTATGACTTAATTTCCAACTCCCCAAACCCCTTTTTCCATTTCGTTCCCATGCCATTCAGTCTATCGAACAACCATTTTCATCTGGAGAGAAATTGCAGACTTGACAAGATCTCATGTTGTGAAAATTGCCTTTAATTCAGAGCAGTGCACCATAATTACCATAAGTACTCTTTGCTGTGAGGCTTTTTGTTAAGTGAGAGCAGAATTGGGCATTATCCCATTGTGGGATCTCATCCTTTTTGTGTGAGTGGAAGCAGTTACAACCATTCCACAGCAAATGATGCCCCTGCATATCTTTCAGCTGAATTAGACCTCTTTAAGTTATGGCATTGTAAGAGTCCCAAAGTTAGATGTATGCAGAATCCAAAGGCTCCTTTCGCAGACTCATTCAGACAGATCCACATATTAAAAACTGAAATTACCTAAGAGGGTTGTTGTAACATAGTTTTCTCTGTTAAATGATCTTTAGCTGTAGACAAAGCTATGAAAATGACTCTGCTTGTGTATGGCAGTGTCAATCACCTGTTCATCTGATTTGAGGGTAATTTACAGTGGCATATCATCTTCAGATAAGTACCTGCATGAATATGAACACTGTGCTATTTCTACACCTTGGTTGAAGTAGCACTCAGCCCAGGGTACAGGCGAGATTCCGACATCTCTTTAACGTAAATGTGAAATTACCTGTCATAACAGCAATAATTTGATTGCACTGGAAATAGGGATGATAATAATCACCACGCACCCCAGAGCCTGTGGTAGTGCAGTATACCCGCTCACAGCTGACTCACCGAGACTTATAAAATCATAAATCATGAGACTGACCACATTCCCTACACCACATACACCATCACGCTGCATAAACAAAAATAAAGAAAGACGAATTTTAAATAAGCATTCTTAACATTGACAATTATTTAGATGGATTTTCATCCTGCATACCCTAGCTTCTCCTACAATATGACCCTTGATCATATTTTCAAACAAACTGCAAACAAGCTACCATCAATCATCTATCAAACTGACCCCAAGCAAGTTGCAGCATAGCAGTATAGGTAGAGGCTAGTGCTATTATTAGATTAATTTCCTCCCTACAGCCTCTACTAAATATCATTAGTAAGATCTTTAAAAACATGCAAGACTTTTTACTGTTCGGCATTTTAGTGTTCAGTGCTCACGGCGGTAAACACGCCACTGTAATGTAACCAGCTGTTTCCTCAAGCCACACTGGATGGACTGACAGAAAATATACAAAACAAACTAAACTCCATGTCACTTATGAAAGTCTGAAATCTTTTCACAAGAGACCTTAAAGTAGATCCAGAAACCAGGACCAAGCTGTAAACAGAGGAACTGAAGTGAGTCAAGGGGTTACAAAAATTGGGCAGAAAGAATAAATACATATGATAAAAATAAAGAAATCTAACTATGCATCTAAGGTCCTCTACATATTCTAATCTAGGCTACTCCACATATTCTTGGTTACTGTAGGACAGTTGTGTTTGAGACTGGAACTAATCCAAACTGCTCATTAGTATGGATGCTGTATGCGTATGTTCCTACATCCACTTCTGGTGATAGTTTGAAGGGTTCTGCAATGTAAGTGTATTGGGAAAATAAAAGAAAATCAGACCAATGAAATTCAGAATTTTCTTTGCTGGGTTTGGTGTTCTGAAGGGGCTTTGGCATCAATAGTAAAATACAGCTGTCTATGGACCTGCTAGCACTGGCTACTTTAGCCAACTGACTTCGAATGCTGACTACAAGTTAGACCTACAATGTGGTATCCATAATTAAAAAGCTTTTTTTCAGTACTGCCCTTCAAAGAAAACCTCAGAATAATTCAGCAAGGTTGGCCACCCAAATCTTAGCCAGAAAGGAAAAACTTATGTACATAGTTTCTGTAAAACCAACTCTGAGAGGCATGCCTGGCTAACAGCTAGTCTGAAGCAGACACACAACTGTCAATCAATTTTGAGGGTTGATGACCTGTATTTGGAATGCACATGTTAATTTAAGGTTGCATAAAGGGTTGCAGTGCAGATCTTCATCAAGACTATTTCCTAAAACGAAGCTACCATGAAGGCCACCAGCATGGTGTTATCTTCCATTTAGCTGCTTCTGAGCTAGCGAACCAAGTCTTCCTGCATCTCCTTCCACTGTACGTAATTTATCATTGCGCAGCATAGAAACTGATGCAAAAGAGATGCCCTTCCCTAAAGTTTTGATCGAAAAAAAGTCACCTTCATCCAGAATGAATAAACTTCTGGACAGACCCAAACTGTGTTTTAAAGTATCAGATCATTCCAGTGAACAGCCAGATTAGAGTTGGTGTGTCTAGTGTGATCACAAAAACGGTGCCCAGTATGTTTATAGTGAGAATTTCTCTGTATACTAAAATGTGTTCGCAAACCACCTACGAGTCACTACATCCAGTATTAGCTGCCAGACTTTTTCTGCATTGCTTTGTATACTAATATTTGTATATGATGTTTTTGAAGCCAAGGGTATATAATTGCCATAAAATCTCCAGAGGTATAATTCAATTTCTCTTTCTTCTCAAGCAGCAGATTGTAATCTCAAATAAAGAAAAAAAGGCGTTATGATCCTTGGATATCAAAAAAAGACAAGGATATTAAAACCACACTGTATTACACCCGAGATTTGAACTCAGATAGCATGTTGCCTGACTTGATGTCTTCGTAATGAATGAAGTAGATTTAACGATAGCAGGTAAAGCCTGAATGTTGCTACCTAAACAGCTGAGCTGTGCTTGAGAATTACGGATGTAACAGAAAAACCATTGTGCATTATCATAACATTGTTGCTGATTTCAGACAGTTCCTTAAAGAAATAAAGAATAAAGAAAGCTTAGAGTTGTCTGGTAAAAGAAAGGCTGGAAAAACATTTGAAGTATACTTTATACTGTCAGTCACATATAGGATGATCCCGTGAGCATATTGGGAAGCCTCCACAGGAGTTACGTTTGTCTCAAATGTTGTGCCAGAGGTTCAACAGAGACACACAGTATGACCACATTTGTCTTTAAAGTCTGTCTACCAAAAAACTTTAAAGCTGTGCAGAAAATGCTGTTTTTTTTGTTTTTTTGCTTCAGGATGCAGGGGTGGTAGGCTGGTTCCACATATGAACAACTATAAGAACCTCAAACCTTACTGCCTTTGCAAGACAAACAGATGAAGCCCAAAGGCGTAAGGATGCCTGAGAAACAGATGCACACCACCACCACCACCTCCTCCTCCTCCTCCTCCTCCTCCTCCTCCCCCCTACTGGAGGGAAACAGAGGCGTGAGTCCGGTGCTGCTGGGAGCTGTGTGCAGAGGCACTCTCCGTTTTCAGCTCACGATGTAAGGGCTACTTAGCAGGAGCACTTCAAAGGGCCCTCAGTCCTTGTGGTGAAACCAGGATAACAAAATCAGCCTGTCAAGAACAAAACAAGCAGAATGAAATGGTGGAAATCAAGACATTCAGCAAATGTTTTTATCCAGCCTGTGAACACTATGTTAAAATTCAAAAGAGGGGACTATGAATTAGCTTGCAGTAATGGTTCCACCAGGTGGAAGTAATGTTGATGTGGAATACACAGGATTTTGTTCGTGAGTTTCATGGCCATTTAGCTGAGTCCAAATGGGCCTGTTCACATCATGATCTGTGGCTGTGCTGAATCTCAGTCAGCATTGACAATAGTGAAGTGAGAAGATGGTGATGCTATTACATCCTGTTTTAATGTTTAGGGTTAGTTTTTAGGATTATAATTTCAGGGTTATTTTTAGGCCTTTTTCTCAGTACTCCGTGCAACTTTCAAAGTGAGTGGTAATTATGTCTTTAGTTTCACAGTTTCTCAGGGTGGAATTTTTATAGTTAATTATTTATAAACTTCAACTTTAAAAGTCTGGGTAAGTCTGAGAACTATACTGGTTAAAACACTGCCACATAAGATGTCAGACAATAAGAAATGAAAAACATTCTTAAGCAACTAATTGCAACAATGCATGAAAGGTGATAAAATACTGAAGACTCTGAAAGACAAATGGCAATAAAGCATTCCAGTTATACCAGTTGTAAAGGTATAAGGCATTTCCTTTCCTGGAAAACCGTGTGAATCTAAGTGGACCCAAATCCAAGACGTAACTGGTATGTGTGTTTAAGCGAGGGTCAGACTGAGATGCAGAACAAAGAGATTGCCACCTGTAATCCATTTACTCCCTGGCTCCATCATACAGCTCCTCCGTGTGCTGCAGATAAGTCCAACCCCCTACAGCATCAAAGCATCCAGGAAATTCATACAAACAACTCTTTCTTCTCACTGCCCTGAAATGACAAAATAAACAAGATGCTGGAATATATATTTTCTTCCCCTGATGGACAGGCAAACTGTGTAATCCTTCTTTATCACACTGTTGTCGTTTTCATAGTTCTGCGTAGTGTGAAGGAGGTTTGGAAAGTCAAGCCTAATAATGTTAAATATAATTATAGATGCTTCGCTTCAGTTCTCAATAATGGCTGGAGAAGACGTCCTTTTGTTCTCCTTGCTTTTGTTTATTTCATGCTCGACTTGAGTTTTAATTCTAGAACTCCACAAGAACGGGACGTGATCATCAAACAAATGGACAACGTGCTAATGCTGATGAGGAGAGAATGCAATAAGACCATATATTAAAGACAGACTGAAGGCAAACACAAGGCAGCTCCGTTACACTCTCTTGACACCAAGATTAGCTGAAGGGCATTTCAGCCATTGTGGATGCCATATTGTTCCTCAAAGCATGAAGACAAATTGACTCAGAATAAATAGAGAAAACACAAATGCATGTTCTGCAGTTGTTTACCTCTAGCACTCATATTTTACATATTTGAATACAGTATGAAGTAATTAAACTCTAGGAAGCACTTTAACGTGATTGTGTTTTCAGGGAAAAATAATTGTAACCAATCAACATTTAGCAGAGTCTGTGTTCTTGTGAGGTGGCTTTTTGTTGCTATGTGCCCTGTCCAGTTTCACAAACTATGGTGTGTATAGATCATGCCAGCACGTTTATAGTAGATTAGCCACAATAACCTTAAACAAACCTCGCTGTTGTTTTGTTTTTTCTCCCCCCCATAAATAATTTATCTGATCATTAATTAAACATGTCTCTCTTGTTGGGCTTCAGCCATTAGCACTTTTCATAAAAAATACTCAGTGTGGAGTAATTGCATCAGAGCTCCTTGTGGCAGTAGGAACAGGAAATGATTAGTGTTAGCAACTGCACTCTGAAAAGGTAAAATAGCCTCCATTGGAGCGTAAATGTGCCTCTGTCATAAACTCTAACTGCATGTCAGCAAAAGCCCCTCGAGTCCCGAGCATCCTACACCACAAGCTATTTCAATGGGTCATTGATTGAGCAAGATTAGGCCTTTTGTGAGGCTGGGTATTAAAAGATGCCAATCTGCAGCTCGCGTTCCTGTCAGCTGTGCTGCCCAGCTGTGTGGGCCCCGGTGAAACTAGCCTCATTCACTCCTGAGCCAGAGCAATTGCATGTAATGCTGTCTATTGTGAGAGTTGCAATCATTGCCACTGGGCTGGGGTTTGAGGAGCAAGTGCATAGAAGGGCTGCAGTCAAACAGGGTACATGGTTGACGGAGTAAGTCAGTTAAAGTTTTTGATTTGTTTTTTTTGTTTGTTTTTGGTTTTTTTTAAACTCAGGCAGAAGTGTAATTAGCATGATGTGGACTGTAATGGCTCCAGCTTGCCTTTCTGGATATTTTAGAATATGCATGGCTGCTTTGATGTACTGCATATATCAGCTATAATGGCTCATGTTAAGCACTCATTCCTTCTCTCATGGGCAATAATGGAGTTTATATTTTTATAGCAGCTTTTATATATAATTTATATAAATATTATGAATGGATTGAGACAAAATTTGCTACATGTGCATTGCTAAATGTACCTAGTAAACTGCATAGTGTGTTTCTTGCCTTAAAGGATGTAGGGCACTGATGATGTGGTAGTCATTGCTGGCAACAGGGTTTGAAAACTAGTGTTTGAGGCATGGATAAATTTCAGTATCTTTCTCTATTAAAGTTCATATCATTTTTGTGAATTCATAATTGGATTTCCAAATGCAATGAATATTCAGTATTTCCTGGAATTCTGTCGAGGAAGGTGTCCATGTATGTATGTATGTTTATGTCTGATATTATGAACCATCACTTATACTAATGTACCCCTCCAGTTTAGCATAGGACAGCAATGACACTGATTTATATCCCAGCATCCCTGTGAATCACTAATCACATAAGCATCTGCAAATGATCAAATATTGCATCTATGAGCTTGTGCACTGGATTAAAGTTTGTGATTAATGTGAAATCAGCAGTTTATCTCACCAAGTCTTCTGCCTGCAAAACCAGTGTCTTGCAAAATCACCACACTAACGAATTTTCAGTGATCACCTAGGCTACTCTTGCAAAAAACAAAAAAATAAAATTGACTGAAAAGCTCATTCCTGATTATGACCAACGTGATTAACATATGGTGACATCTGTGGATTGCCCTATGTATTTATCTCAGTTGTTCATGATTCATAGTACATGAAGCAAAATCCTAGAGGCTGACATCTTGGCACCAGAACTAACAAGCAATGTAAAGAACATTTAGTTAGCAATAGTCCTAACGCACAACACAGCAGTTCGGCTTGGGAACAAGAGACTACTGAGTTCACCATTAATTACAATCATCATATGAGGGAGAACTCATGCAAATGTGAAAAATGATTAGTCTATTTTTGCACCCTGTCATGAACCTTATTTATCCATTCAAACCAGAAGAAAAGCTGTGGCTATTTAATGTGAGCTAATTTCCCACCGCATTGTCCTCATTCATTATCAGTGCTGCTAGAACATTGTGCTCCCTGCAACATCACAAGATCTCTTTGCCTTTCTTATGGGACAAAGGCTGACTTGAGACTCATTTCTCACTGGGTATGGGTACAATGGGCCGAAGACATCATGGCTCACGCGAAGCACAGAAGTCCAAATGTGCTCTAATGTGAAGATGTGGCAATCCACAGACATCAGGCCTCCTCACATTAGACAGGGTCCGATTTCAACCATCACTGAACCAGTAACCAAAGTCTCAGGCAAGGAGAAGCAGCCTAGAGCAGGTTTCTGAAAAACGTTGAAGCGCCATATTTCTGAGCAAAATAAGAGCCACAGATTATGAACAGCATTACATGTCAGTTAACTACCACTATCTACAAATACAACTAACTACAACTACTGCTAGGTTCAAATGTTTTATTATTCCACAATATCAATGCATTTGGCTAGCTGGAAACTACAAATACTGTGCTATGGTAAAACATATCACTAGCTATCTAGCTAACTTAGCTAGCTACATGGAGAGTGCATTGCTAAGGCAGTTTTCCGTTGTGTACTAGCAATAGCCTGCTTAGCTAGCTAGCTAACAAACCGTGTATACAATGCTAATGTTGGACTTATTTTAACATACACAAAGAAACGGTTTGCTGCAAGATATTGTTAGATTTCTCACTAAGGTAAATGACCTGTAGACCCATGAAAACATGCCTCTACGTCTTCCCTTCATTTGGATTAGGAATTCTTATAAGAACACTTATGGGACTGAGGCAGGCAGAGAAGGCACTTGGAAACGAAGGAGTCATTTTTCTTTTCGACTAATTCAAATATCTCACTCAGATAAGGCCGGGGGTTTTGTGAGGACTTACAGTTCCTTCCATTTTATGTACAGATTTCTTCCATTTTTATTTATGTGTAGAGAGAAAACTACTGCGTTTGCGTTGAACCGAACGCTGATTGGTGCGCGTGCTTCGCGCTTCTTTTGTTCTGACGGTTTTTTCTTTTTTTAACGAACACACGCGCCAGAAGGAACGACAGATTTCGCATAATGTAGTGGAGGAAAAAGTAAAATATTTGACTTTGAAATGTAGTGGAGTTAAAGTAAAAAGTTTCAAAAATGGAAATAGTGGAGTAAAGAAACACAAAGAACTTAAGTACAGTAACAAATTACATTAACTTAGTTACTGTCCACCACTGGTACTTACACGTGGTTTTCCATCATGTCTCAGATCAAGCTCTATCTCGCACACTAACCACTTACAACCACTTGCCCTTGTATGTATTTACTTTGTGCGTATCCGCTCTGACAGGGCTTTCACTTAATGGTATCCTTAGACTCTGGCTTCATATACTAACTTAAGGATTTCAAGCATGGAGACAGCAGAGCACTATTTTGTCTCTGTACAAGTGTGCATGTTAAATGCTGCATGTTTCAATGTCAATGATCAAATGTCAGTTATCTAAACTTGACATTTACTGAAACAAACATTTATTCCAACCAAAGAAAATAACTTGTAGCCTACCTCTACCTACCAACAATACTCTAAACAGCTGTTTATTTAAATGGGTTTCGCCCCTGGTTGTTACAATAGCAGACCCCGGCTTGATGGATGCCTGAACCCCAGGCTCCCGGGTGGGACACGTGCTCAGGGAATCGCTCCCTCTATAAATGAAGCAGGCCCTTCCTAGGCACGGAGGGCAGACAGAGCCAGACAGCTGTGCATTTGACCATCAGAGAGATCACTGCTTTTTCCCAGGCACTCTTGTATTTGGTAGGACAAAATATCCAATATGCTGAAAGGATCAGTGCAGGACCCACTACACATCCTTTACAGGTTTTATTAGCAATGTTCAAAAATAAAGACAGAAAGAATTAACCAATCTGCTTTTTAGATTTTAGTTATTACCATTATATTTTTTTTCTAGCATGTAAGGCTTTTGAAATGTTTTATTAATCCAGGTCTCATTTCCCCAAAGCGTAATACCTAGTGTGTGTGTTTATATTGGCAGCTATAGTGCTAAATTAAAACCTATAGTGTTCCAGCTCAACACAAACGAACAAAGTAAGAAATAACTCAGTCCTGGAAGTGTTGTTGTTGTGCAGCTCACTGTGTTCTTCCTGGTTGAGTCTGTTCAGCCCCAGTGCTACAGTACCGGATGTCTGCTGGAGCCAGCACTGTGTTTGGCTGAGCTAGATAAACACCTGTCTGTCTTCTCATCTTCGCCAGCATGACTGCGGCTTCCAAGTCAGGGAGCTGTGGATTCACACGCTTGTACGGTGCTTCTAACAAGCACGGACACAAACATGTCTGACCTTGCGAATAGCCCCCTGTCAGTCTGGGTCATCAAGCCTGACCCTTGAACTTTGGCCTTTTTCTCTTTTCTTTCAGGCCTCCTTGGCAATGGTTTGGGATGTTCAGGGCACATGCTGTAGACACATGGATGAAAGCGTGCATGCTTTATCAGGGACTCTCCCTGGTGGGATGTTTGGAGACCAATATAGAAGAGAGCAAGCATGAATAGGAACAGCCTTGAAAAAATGAAGGTACTTGAGATTTTTTGAAGGATGGTCAAAAACCTCATCAATACTGATCTACTGAACAAGTGAAATGAATTTTCTTCATTCTTATGGATAGCTGGAACAAAACAGAAATTAATATGAATGCATTTACATGATGTATTTATGACAAAGATATTTCAGAGGATAATATGAACAGTTTGAATTTAAATGTCAGTCCCTGTACTAAATGCCAAAGGAAAAAAATAACACATCCTCATGGGAAAATACATCTGCATTTCTTCTGATGGAACTAACGTACATTTTTAGGGCTGTGTGAGTTGAGATGGCCAGGATGCAGGTCTGTGAGGAGGACGAGATTTATTAAACAATTGGGCTGACAGATTCAAAATGAGATCTAAAAAAATTGTGGTCACACAGACATAGATCAAGTCACCAGCAGACAGGCAGAGGGAGATGAGCTAAATCCAGAGAAAGACAGATAGAGCAACCGTGGCTCGGAAACTCTGTCTGAACAAGAACAACTGAAGGAAAGTAAGGGATTGTGTGGAATAGCAAACAGGTGAGTGTGATGAAGTGGGTGGGGAGGGGGCGTGGTTAGAAGGCCAGTGGGGAGGGGGGCGTGGTTAGAAGGCCAGTGGGGAGGGGGGCGTGGTTAGAAGGCCAGTGGGGAGGGGGGCGTGGTTAGAAGGCCAGTGGGGAGGGGGGCGTGGTTAGAAGGCCAGTGGGGAGGGGGGCGTGGTTAGAAGGCTAGTGGGGAGGGGGCGTGGTTAGAAGGCTAGTGGGGAGGGGGCGTGGTTAGAAGGCTAGTGGGGAGGGGGCGTGGTTAGAAGGCTAGTGGGGAGGGGGCGTGGTTAGAAGGCTAGTGGGGAGCACAGCAACAAGATGAGATACAGGACGGTGGGATGTTGGAGCTCAGGGCGTGACTCTGTGCTTCAGTAAACACACCTGCATATTTGTGCTAGAAACACAATGGCACTTTACTCAAGTATCCATGTCTGACCACCAGCCTGAAGGCAGAGTTAGTCGTTTTGGACACATTAACCAGATCCGATCTCCTGTCTGAACCACAACAAGCATGTTAAATGCTGTTGGATCCTGGAGAGCAGCGCCGCTATGCAAGGTTCCCAGCATGCCTGACCATCACACCTGAGGATAACAGTTAGCAGCAATATTGGACAGCTGTCCTGGCAACACACACTAACATAAAGCAGGAGCAGAGTTAGTCCTTAAGGCCTGACATTAAGGTGTGGGAGCCTCACATAAACACGAGAGAGGAATCTGATGTACTCCAGACGGGCATTACCAGGAACCTTCTGATCAGCTACAGCACTCACAGCAGATTTTTATAGCAGAATCACTTTAATCAGTCAGAGACCAGGGATCATGGTCACCAAGTTCTCCTTGGAGTCCATCTGGAAAATCATGGATATTGGAAAGTTTACACTGCGAAGCCCTCGGCTTGCACATTTTTCATCTGCCTCAACAGGAGGTCACATAGCTATGTCAACATTTCAGTCAAAACACACCACTGTCTTTGCTGCCCAGTCAAAATACATAAATTAGCAAAGTGTGGCAGTAAGACGTTCATTTGAAAGAACAAATAAAAATGTGAAAATATGACAACATCGAACAAGGGCAAACCGAACAACACTAATGACACCAGCAAACTACAAGTAAGTGAAAACACTGACACATCGAGTAAGGAAAATATGGGGGAAACAGAGACATAGATATCAGACAGTGATATAATCCAGACCACAATATAATCCAAAAAACCCACGAGACAGCAAACATGAGCACTTACAATAACCGATAATCAGCAATACAAAACACGAGCTTTAAAATACACCAGAATACAAGGACTAGCAAGGATCTAAACTACCAACATGTGAAACCAATAACAAGAGGCGAGGACTTAAACAACAGGGTGTAGACACGGAAACCAAAACGCACATGGGAAGAACAAAAACACAGAAGAAAAACCTTGACAGGTTTTTTAAATATTTATTTTGATTTTCATCTTTCATGCAGGTAATATGGTTATATGGTAATATGACATTGTCATTTTGCTTTTACAATGTGCACTCTATTCACTAAATACAAACTTTTATTTAAATTTATTTAAATTATTCATTTAATAATTTAATAATTCTACAATGCTAATTCAGTGCTTCTTTTCAGAGCTATTCATCAAAAGATCTTCACACACACACACTGTCACACTTCTCTGCCCTTCTGTCCATGTCTTAACACTGAAGCTACTTCAAAGAACTAAAGCACTGTCTGAAACGCACATTCTCTGAAAATGTTATAAAGTTCACACACACACACACACTCACACACCACAGTATGGTCAGAGCTGGCACAGCGAAAGCTGATATCCAGATAAGTTTGACCATTAACAGTCCCTGCTTTGCTACACCACGTGAGCGCAGTAAAGTTCTTGTGAGCCAGGTTCATCAAACTTCCCCAACAATGCTTTATATTCTCAGGCCAAACTTTAATAAATGTGTACACACAGCTCTGGACTGCTTTGCCTGTTTGTGGTTACAGTAAATAAATACAACAACCCATTGTGGACTAAACATGCAGTAAAGATGAGCAATTAAGTTCCACAAAACCATGACTAAAGTGTAATGTTTCTGAATAACATTAAATGAGTTCTTTGCACTCAGTTACAAATCTTACTATTTGACTTTTAATGGGAGTTTTGCATAAGTTTAACATGTCATTTAAATTTAAATGTCTTCATACAGTATTCCAACCTCTGATGTATCATGTTGCTTAAGTACATGAACAATAAGGCCTTCATCGCTTCACTGACTTCAAGGCCCCTACATGTAAGGGGCTGGGCTAAGGCAACAGGAGTGCGCGGCCGTGCTGCTGGAATCAAAGATGCACTGAAGTGCAATCAGGCCAGAGCTTCATGAATAATGCATGCCTTCACTAACTGCAACGCTTTAGACCTCCAATCAGGACCTGCTGAACTAGAACCTTAGCCGCACCACTGCTAGCTTTGAGTTTAATGAAATCCAGCATGGTCAACAAAGACGCGTGTTCTGACGAGCATTTATTATCGCAAAACCCTCATTTGTTGTGACACTAACAACTTGTCTGTCAGCTACAAGAAATCTTGATCCACAAATGCAAAATGTGGGTTGGTGTTTAGTTACAGAAGGCTCACCATAACGCAGAATATGTACATTAACCACTGCAATCGTAAATCACCGGTAGTCTGGTGCCAGCCATCCCAGTGTTTGCCAGTTCCTGGTAGGTATGATAAAACAATAACAAATTATTGTTGTTGTCATTAGTCGTTGATGATTACCAGAGAGCAGGATAGATGCAGTAGGTCGAGAGGCAGCCCCAGGTGTATGGTGGGAAGTACCATGGTGAGAACTCTGTCCTAAGGCAGTGCCCAACAGCGTCCGATCTTTTGAACCTCTTGGTATTTGCTTAATGCAAAAAATAAAAAATGCTTCACATAAAATATCCTGCTCAGAGCAGACAAGATCATTTTTGCAGCCGAGGGTTGATTGCAAAAGAACCTTGAGGCAAAGGTCTGCTGAACCTCTCTGAATTCTACACTATACTATATGTACTTTATAAAGGCATGATATTTTCCAACTCCTCTTTCTTCACACTGAGGCTACAATACTTTAAATGGGTTATCATATGTAAAGGAGGATTCATAGGAGACCCACCAATCTAAATGATGAGTTTTTAAGTTTTAAATGCATTCAATGATCTAGAGATTCTTGCTGAAGGGGTTGTTGTTCTGTTTTTTTTTTTTAGTAATGTTAATAAGTAAATACTGGCAACAAGTAGATTCATAGGACATAATGCAGCAGTCTCTGATGTGCTGGGAGTTGGCTAGGCTCTTTATACAGATCTAAGTGGGCGTGTTATGGATCTAGATAGTCTTGAAAGTTGATGGTGAATAATTAGAAACAGGGTAGTGTCTCTTCCTGCCAAATGGGGGAATTACAATGAGAAGACAACCTGGTTGAATGTGAAGCAAATCCATGGGCATCCATGGGCATCCCTAACCTTTCACATCTGCACCCCATTTTGCATTCACACTCCATTTTGCATCCACACTCCATTTTGTATTCACACTCCATTTTGCATCCACACTCCATTTTGCATCCACACCCCATTTTGCATTCACACCCCATTTTGCATCCGCTGCATGGATGTGTTTCACTTGCAAGAACGCCCCTGTAGATCTGGTGAACTACACAATACAACAATACATCAATGGATGTATGGACTATACATACAACACCGCGTTATTGGTATCCAGACAAAGGACAAAGGTCACAGTGAAAGGGCACTTAAAGTATAATATGTTCTACTGATACTAAGATCTCAAACAGGAGCGCAGCATAGGAAGAGCTCTGGGAAACAATAATTGATATTCCCTCCATGATCTGCAGACTGCAGTTTAACAAGGAGGTAACCGAAAAAACGAAGACTGGTAACGCTGACAAAAACGACAATAAACAAAAAAGATTAAAGTGAGCTTAGGGGAGATAGTAGCTCAAAATTCCTAAACACACATACTGTGAACACTTATGAAACAGCCTAGGCTGTCAATCGCAGCCCTAACCTTGTTTTCAAACCCTGAACAAGGCAGTAATGTGCCAAGTGATGAACTGAGTCCGTGATGAACTGAGTCCGTGCTGAACGGCTCAGACCCAGCGAGCGGCACCAGATCCAGCGAGCGGCACCAGACCCAGCAAGCGGCACCAGACCCCAGCGAGCAGCACCAGACCCAGTGAGCGGCACCAGACCCAGCGAGCGGCACCAGACCCAGCGAGCGGCACCAGACTGCAGCTCCCTTGGATGGAAGCAGCTCAGATGCCACTGAATGTTAATATGTCAGTCTGTTTTAATCAAAGTCATTTTATAGAATTGAGAAAAACTCATTCACATTCTAGACTGAGATTCTACAGTACTCTAAAATCTCGCTTTGATGTAAGGAAACACGAGGAGTAACTTATAGATTTACTGTTAAGATTAAGGATGACAACAAGATTTGCACTGATTCTTCCATTAAAGGTTTTATGTGAAGTATTGAATGCCAGGACAATATTAGATACCTCCTAAATCTAAAGTCTTGAAAGCAACAGTAATATTAGCAAAATCATAAACTCCACTCTCACAAGCCTCAAGACATATAAATCACCACATACACATACACCCCAAAAGAGAAAGAAAGAGAGAGATAGAAAGAGACAGAGAGAGAGAGCAAGACAGAGACAGATGTACTGCAATAATGAGAGAAAGTGAGTGAGAGAGAGTGACTGAATGAGAGTGAAAGAGAGAGAGTATCAGAGAAACAGAGAGAGTGAGTGAGTGTGTGTGTGTGTGTGTGTGATAGAGAGAGAGAGAGAGAGAGAGATAGGGAGAGAGAGAGATAGGGAGAGTGAGTGAGTGAATGAGACACACTTACTTTAATGATGCTACAGCCATGAAAAGCTTCTTCAGTTAGAAGGGTGAGGTCAATTAGAATGGTAAGGTCAGTTAGAAGGGTGAGATCAATTAGAAGGGTGAGGTCAGTTAGAATGGTGAGGTCAATTAGTTGGGTAAGGTCAATTAGAATGGTAAGGTCAGTTACAAGGGTGAGGTCAATTAGAATGGTATGGTCAGCTAGAAGGGTGAGGTCAATTAGTTGGGTAAGGTCAATTAGAATGGTAAGGTCAGTTAGAAGGGTAAGGTCAATTAGAAGGGTAAGGTCAATAAGAATGGTAAGGTCAATTAGAATGGTGAGATCAATTAGAAGGGTGAGGTCAGTTAGAATGGTGAGGTCAATTAGAATGGTAAGGTCAATTAGAATGGTAAGGTCAATTAGAAGGGTGAGGTCAATTAGAATGGTAAGGTCAATTAGAATGGTGAGGTCAGTTAGAAGGGTAAGGTCAATTAGAAGGGTAAGGTCAATAAGAATGGTAAGGTCGGTTAGAAGGGTGAGGTCAATTAGAATGGTAAGGTCAATTAGAATGGTGAGGTCAATTAGAATGGTGAGGTCAATTAGAATGGTGAGGTCATGTGTAGCTGGATGCGTTTACACAGAAGCTGTCCTCTCCAACAGTCACTGCTGCAGCCCACACACCAACACCAGGGCCCAAGTAGCATCTGCTGGGAACGCTGAACTAGAACGGCGTGACTCACGGAAACCTGGCAGCCGGCTTGGGCTCCAAGAAATTTCATTACAAAAGATGAATCAAGCAATCCATGCGCACTGATATTTAAATTCAATTAAGGCACTCCTTCATAAAAACATGTGTGAACCCCTACACACACACACACAAGCACACACCCACACACGCAAAATATATAACCAAACACACATAAACACAAATGTACACACTCAAATAAGCATAAACAGATAGAAAATACAGTGCTGCCTGAAAGTTTGTGAACTCCTTGAGTAGTTTAGATTTTTCTGTTGTTTACAATGATTCTCTTATATTATCATCACCAGTTTTTGTATTTTTGTCAGGTTTATGTTCATCAATTCCATTGACTTGTTTATAGGGAAATGTGTGAGTTGCCATAAGACTACATGAAACATGAATCAGAGCGTGTGCAAAAGTAAATGAACCACAGCTGCACTGCTAGTGTAAGTTAGGTAAAAGACTCAGGTGAAACACGCGAGTGCTCAAGGAATCAATTCAGCAGACCAATCAAATGAGACGTCCTTGGGAAAAGATTTGAGCAACTCTGAGAGGAAACCAACCAAAGTGTATACTGTATGTATATATAATTATATTATATGCCAGCACCCCCCGAATTCAGAGGGTTATTTCTACTCACCTTCTGGGGTGTTGTAATAAAGTTAAGATCAGGCCGAGAGCACAAGTGACATGTTAAGAACCAGGCCAGAGCACACATGACATATTAAGATCACGTCCAGAGCACACGTGACATGCAAGGATCAAGGCCTTGAGCAAACGTGACATATTAAGATCAGGTCCAGAGCACACGTGACATGCAAGGATCAAGGCCTTGAGCAAACGTGACATATTAAGATCAGGTCCAGAGCACACGTGACATGCAAGGATCAAGACCTTGAGCAAACGTGACATATTAAGATCAGGTCCAGAGCACACGTGACATGCAAGGATCAAGGCCTTGAGCAAACGTGACATATTAAGATCAGGTCCAGAGCACACGTGACATGCAAGGATCCAGGCCTTGAGCAAACGTGACATATTAAGATCACGTCCAGAGCACACATACATGCAAGGATCAAGGCCTTGAGCAAACGTAACATATTAAGATCAGGTCCAGAGCACACGTGACATGCAAGGATCCAGGCCTTGAGCAAACGTGACATATTAAGCTTGGGCCCGGAGCAACACGGCCAGCATCGTACCAGCTCAAGTCTTGCTCTCCCTTTTTGTGATTGGATTGGCAAGGCGGATTCCTGAGCAGTTGCGTGTGCTTGCGCTGCTTGGTGCGAGCTAGTCTCTCTCCCTCCTGAGCTTGTGTCCCGGTGTCGCGGGGCCCTTGCGTGTGCTGGCACGTGGCCCCGCTGCTGAGCTCCTTAATGCATTTGTTCCTGTCGCAGGTCCTCTGCTTTATCGCCGCTACTCCTTTCAGCTCGCAGGAAAGGACGCCAGCCACTGAGATTTAAGGCATCAGATGGTGTGACAACCGTCGTGTGTGAGTGTGTGTGTGTGTTTGTGTGTGTGTGTGTGTGTGTGTGTGTGTGTGTGTGTGTGTGTGTGTGTGTGTGTGTGTGTGTGTGTGTGTGTGTGTGTGTGTGTGTGTGTGTGTGTGTGTGTGTGTGTGTGTGTGTGTGTGTGTGTGTGTGTGTGTGTGTGTGTGTGTGTGTGTGTGTGTGTGTGTGTGTGTGTGGCAGTTGTTTCTGTCTGTATGTGTTTCAGTACAAGTCAGCAATAAGGAAACAACAGTCTTGAAAGGCTATTGGCAAATGCCGGTCTAAGAGCCAGTAAGATCTACCACACGCACACACACGCACGCACGCACGCACGCACACGCACGCACACGCACGCACACGCACACGCACACGCACACGCGCACACACACGCGCACACACACACGCACACACACACACACACACACACACACACACACACACGTACACTGCCTCCAGTGATGCAGTGATCTGTGGTTTGTTGCAGCAAGGTTGGGCTCCTTCGAAACAAACTAATAAAAATGACGACATCGATTCACTGACCATGTCTGAGCTGTTCAGTTCAGCTGTTCAGTAGTTCAGGTGGGAAAAGCTGAAGACACACACAGGTGTGTTGATGAGATGTGAAACCAGACATTTTGGAAGCTAAAGCTAACATGCTCACATATTTCGCCTTGTTCCAAATGCATTTTATTCACATAGTTACTGAAGGACTAGACAAAGCACACATGAAATGGCCAGTCCAAGCGTATTACAGATTTATTTAAAGGACTGCAAAATGCAGCTGAAAGTTAATATAGTTCAAGAAATGTCAAGTATCTCAACACTATATTTAGTCAGTGTTTATGGTAAATGTAATACAAACGTTATCATTTCTTTAATTTTGAGACATTTTACCTCCTTATTTTATCACATTTATAGCATGGCACAGAAGACATCAGTGGCACTCTTAAGTCACTCCTCAGACTATAGACATAATTTACTACAGCTGTTAAAATTAATCTGTGAAGAGAAAATTGGAAGGCATAACTTATGACTGTGGTCATGTCTTACATTGAGAATTGCACCTTTAGGATATTTCGATAACCCTCATCAGTTTTATATCCAGTACCTTTGCTTGGACTTCAGAATCATAAATACAAGAAGCCATTTTGAATAGCTTACCATGTCAGGCTCAATATCATGCTGATAAAACCGGGACCTTTCATGGTTCTAAAAATACCTCCCTACAGCAAATCTAATTAGAAGGAGCATTTACAGCAGTAAAATCTAATGCCCTGCCGTCACTGTAATTCCCATTTGCAAGAGATGCAAGGAAATGTTTGGACAGCTAATGGGTTGTTAGGATGCTGAGGTCAGCAGGCTGGAGGGAACCAGTTTTCCCATAATGCCATGCTCAGCAAGTAGGAACTGAACACCGAGGCTCTGGCTCGAAAGACTTCCGAATGTGCTTAGAGAAGTGATTAAGATTTTTCATTTTAAAGATTTTCAGATGATAAAGCATTTTCACAGCTGCAAAGCAAGAGCTGATGATTTATGCTGTGCTGATTGGGAGCATATGTCAGACCTAGCTCGGTGCATGAGCCAATAAGATGAAGAGATGTGTATATCATATACATATATTCATATACAGTACATACAAACATATGACTACAGCACTATAGCAGAGGCTTAAAAGAAGAGTTCACATTCAAGGTTGAAGAATTGACATTCCTCTGAGCTGGAATGTTCCGGAAGGGCCTCAGCTCCGATGGCCTGGCTCCGCCAGAGGAAGGCAGATATTACTGAAAAGGCACAGTTGACCATATCGTGTCCTTTGCTTTACAGCAGGTGTCAAACATAACAAAGGCAGCAGGAGGTTTGATTGTAACTGAACTTAAGGCTGAAACAAGGTCAGGATTTTTCAGCGGCCCCTAGACATGAGTCTCCACAGCTGGTGAAGAGCAGCTTGACACTTAACAGTTTTCAGTGGGAGTAATTTAGAGCCTAGCTCTCAGCAGGCGTTTAAAAGCACAGCTTAGCGGCACAGCTAGTTCCAGCCAATCCGGAGGGTTGTCCTCAGGGTTCCTCTCACACACATTATGACCTTATCATACAGTATGACGTTATTGGTTTTATGACTGATACAAGGTTAGCCTCCTCGAGTCCTGAAGAACGTGTGGGTCAACGATGAGTGAGTGTAACCGTGGAAGCAGAGCATCACCACGCTGTCTGACTGTTTCCTCAAGCAGGAAGTCCTCTCTAACCATCAGCCTAACCAGAGTCCTTACATCGTCAAACCACTTTTGTTATGTCACAGTCAACAAAGCATATTCCTACATGAATAATTACACATGATATGACAGATGTTATATCATGAATGTTTCATTTTGAGACAAGGTTTAATGCACTATATTGTGTCTTGTTAACAAAGCTAGTGATTAACATGACTTTGGAATCAGGGCTTTTTGTGTGTTACAATTAGTGTCTAACCTCGTTGCTAAATGAGTTACTTCTACATAAATGTGCTGAGGAGAAATGATTAAAATTGCAGAAAGATTAAAAAGTACAGAAGACATAAATAGTGAGAATGACAGCTGTTACGTGACATAATGCAAGATAAGGTGGAGTTTGTATAACACCTTTCATTCAGTTACAGTTCAGAGAGAAGATTATCACCTCAGGAAGGTTTTGGAAGAAGTTGCATAAAACAATTTATTTAAAATAAAATGCAGTTAATTTAATTCGAAAAAAAACATGGTCCAGTCAGCATCTGTCCAGAGGGATATGTCCTGACACACACACACGCACACACACACACTCCTCCTCACCAACTCCATACCAAGTCCTCACACACACAACTCCTGCACAGTCTTGCACATGAATGGCTTGGAGTTTCATTTTATTTAGCTTGTGTTTCTCTGACATTTGCCACTCTATCGTTTGCCTGTTTGAGCATTTATAAAGCTCTCATTTCGGTCGCACAGGCATTTGGCCGTCTCCATGACAATGTCATACAAATTAAAGCAGGAAACATACCAATAAAAGAAATTATTATTAAAACATAAATGTAAAATAAGTTTAATGAAGATTTGAATTTTAAAACATTAGCAATGGAAGACAGCAGTCGCTGATACAGACGTCCCTGACAGGTTAAAGTTCTGCTTTGGACCCAACTGAAAGACTGAAAGCTGGCCTGGACAGATAAGCTTTTAACCTTGATTTAACTATATTCACTGTTGGGGCCCCTCTGACACTCCGCACGTGTCTCCTCTTGTATTTGTATTTATATAGCCTCACAAGTGTTTGAACTAACTGAACCAACTGCAGTGAACTAACCTGGCTAGCTGTTGACTGAAGAAAGTAAAAGCATTGTCTAAACTGCCTTAGTGTCACAAGCAGCACCGCGTGTATCCGATTGGCTGTTGAGGATTCTCATTTGCATTCTACCCAACAGCCCAGAGCTTCAGCCTGCCTGAGAAGAGGGCACTTTCCTCCGTGTGCCTCGGTGATCTGGGTTTGCTAGCTCTGTCACACTCCCAAGGCTGTCCTGCATAAATGTGCCTCGTGCCGAACGACGGCTATTCAACCGAGTTCCTGCTTCCATCTCGCTCCGCTGTAAGATTTCCCCTGGAGAAGATCATTATCCTTGACATTATAATACCATCCAACAGTGACAATAAACACTGACCTTCCAATACAAAGAAATATAACATTTTGGAGTTTTATTATAAGAAGGAAACAATGACATAGAAAAACAAATAGCGCTTATGATGAATAAAGTCTTAGACTAGCTATGTTATTATGGTTACACCTGGCACTTTACCCAAACATAATTACATGGGCCATTTATTTTACCTTCTGCTGCTGTATTTTGAGTCATTCATAACGTTCTCTATTGTGTTCCAATAATTTAAGATGAAAATGGCTCCTGCCAACCCAACCCTCCCTTTCTGATTAGTGTTTGGAAGCAGAACAGCTCAGCGTTACAGTGAGCATGGGAAGCAGGAATCACTTCCACTGCTTCAGCTCGTGTAATAATGACGCAGCGGGAATTGTGAGAGGGGATTTGTTTATTTGCACGCACACATGTATCTGCACGTGCGTGCGGCGCTGCCATCAACAGTGCTTGCTAAACTTTGCTTTAGCTAGTAACAGCAGATCGAGCAGAATAAACAACCCGGGGACAACAGGCTGTGGTGTTTGCTCAGAGTGCATCTCCTGCGCGCGGTTCCTTCCAGCCTTCTGCTTTTCAGCCTGCGCTGTTTCCCCCCCGGTCTGTTCCAGCCCTCTGGTCAAGCAGCACTCTTGCACAACCACACTGTTCCTTCGGAGAGGAGACAAATCTCTTGTAGGAGTCAGAGCTGGCGGCGCAGAGAGTAAGCAGAGTAAGCTACACAATCACAAACACAGCTTTACCTTTCCTGTGACACTAGTACGTTTACCGTGTCTGAAATTCAGTGCGCAGAATTCTTATATACGCATTTCACTCAGAAATTGTACCAAAACAACATCTCCCCATTCCCCCCAGTTATAGGCCCTGTTGGACTGTCTGCGCAGAGAATAGATGGCATCTATACGACTCGCGCTGTCAGCTATTAAAGTCACCAGTGCAAGCAGCAATTTCTATCCCAGCAGAGCCAAGAAAAGCAACGTCGGAACGCTCGCATTGTCACTGGAGTTCACTAAATCGCGACTGTCTGTTCATATTTTAATAAGTCTAACGGACAACAATCATGGTCAGACTATTCAAATGCGAGATAGCAGAATGTGACGTGCCCAACATGCACCAGGTCACAAAGCCATTTCGCTGCACAGTAAAAGGCTTATTGTTCGGGAATAAGTACAGCTCCAGTGTACCATAATGTCCAGAAAGAACAGTGCTGAGCCCCATGTCACATGTGTCCTTGGTGCTGGAGTTTTCCTCTCTTCACGATTCAGCTCATCACATCACATCACACGTCACATCTCACGTGACGTGAGATGTGACGTGAGATGTGACGTGAGATGTGACAGCTGACGTGTGACATCTCACGTCACATCTCACGTCACGTCACATCTCACGTCACATTTCCACACGGATGGCTGAGTTTCAAATGTCTGTCAGGATGTGTCACTGGGCTTTACTGACATAACACAGTCTTTCATTTGAAGGTGTTTAGAATGGGTGCAAAGCAGAGCTTTTCCCACAAAAGCCCCAACATTACTTTTTCATTCATTCATTATCTGTACCGCTTATTCCCGCTAGTCGGGGTCACGGGGGGGCTGGAGCCAATCCCAGCATCTCTGGGCGAAGGCAGGGTACACCATGGGCAGTTCGCCAGTCCACCACATGGCCAACACACACACACACACTCACACCTACGGGCAATCTAGAGTGACCAATCAACCTATGATGCATGTCTTTGGACTGTGGGAGGAAACCGGAGTACCCGGAGAAAACCCACGCAGGCACAGGGAGAACATGCAAACTCCACACAGAGCAGCCCAGACCGAGAATCGAACCCAGACCGCCTTGCTGTGAGGCGACAGTGCTAACCACCACACCACCATGCCGCCCCCAACATTACTTAAAATGTTGAATTGTTAAATAAATAATATTTCAATATTAACCTTTATAGAAAGATTTCAAAAATATTAACTAAAATAACATTACAAAACTTTGATTTTGATTCTTGTGTGGATGGTATTTCTAAGCAACATTCAGGGGATTCAGGAGAAGAGTTCTGCTCATGCAATTTCTCAATCAGTTTCTCTGTGGGGGTGGGAGAAATGTCAGACGCATCTCACTGAGGCACAAGTGTCTGCGTTGATAAGGGAAGTGTCTGGCTTAGAATTACCCAATAAACGAATACACCGAATAATCCAGCCCAGCTCCACTCCTATGGGCTTCGTTATGATACATTTAGACATCTCCCACGCACCTCTTCTTCTTCGCTCCCGAGGACATAACACTTCACCAAGGGTTTACATAATGACTTGTTTCCCCCAAGACAATATCGGTTGTTGACAATATTACTCTCCGTTTTGACAGGAAAGAGTTTCTTCGACTTTTTAAAAATGGACATCATGAGCAGTGCATAAAGAATTTGGGTTGGCTATGATGGCTAACTGACATGGCAGATGTTCGCAATTACTACTTACTTCTGCTACTACTAATAGTAGGAATAGTCTGGACATGTAATAATAATCATCATCATCACCATCATCCTGATTATCACCATTGTCATCTCAGGAATCCCATTTATCCTTATAAAGTACTTTTGTGTGCAAGTCAGTTTTTCACTATTCACTGATGTCATTCCATCATGCTTGTCCAGGCTGATTTGCAGGAGTGAGGGATGTCGTCTGAACCCTGGAGAAGTACTGCAGTGCGTGCCAGACTAAAGAAACAAACGTTACTAAGCACTCGGGGTTCCAAAAGACCTTCACAATGAACCACAATGGTAAACATATACTAGACATGAGAAATTACAATGGTCCGACAATCCTAAACATTTTGAGATGAGTAAATATTACCCTAGAGCCTCTCATGGGCTGTTTGTATTTGAACACGTTAGTGGCAAGACAATGCAGGCCAAGACAACATCAGTGTCATCCTACTGCATATGAAATGTGTTTAATGTAAATATCATCAGTGCGCAGGTCAGGGCAAGAACCGAGAAGCTTGAGGAAAGGTTTTAGTTTTGCTGTGACCTCAATATACAAAACATCAAAGCTTCTATATAATACTGCGTGATTGTAGTGAATCCTTTGATATAGACGTGGCTGTGGTTTTGAAATAATATAGACAGGAATGAACACAATGCAGCAGAACGCACTGCAGTATAGTGATCAGACAGACGTGGGCTGGTTCTGGCAATTCAGAAAAGCGATTACTGACAACAGTAATAATATTTAGGGGAAATCTATATAAAGTTGATTGATTAGCTTTGCAGGACTTCAGTAACTCAGTGATTGATGTTCTCAATTATGGAAAAGGGAAGAATATATATATATATATATATATATATATATATATATATATATATATATATATATATAGTGTGTGTATAGAGTAGGCATGTATGTATATATGCACAGCCTCATAAAACCTCTGGTTTTCACAGAGCTCCATAGAGACAACCAATATAAATCATCACAATCATGTAGTGTGCAGTGACATGGCTTTATTTGACTGACGCTCTGGTGGTTATTCTATTGACATCCCATCTCAGAGAAAATTACTCCAATCCAGGTGCTCACTCAGCCTAAGGACACTATGAGGCAGCGTCTTACTCGCCTCGTCCTACTTACGGTTTGGGCAGGCAAGAGAGTACACAGACCTAGCCAGACTAACATACTTATATATATCAATATGGGGTGTAATCAGTAAGGTAAGAGCACAGGTATGGTCTCCTACTCTATACAGTTTCTGGGGATGTGGAATGGTAGTCCAGGAAGATTATTGGTTATATTAGCGAGTGGCAAAATTTTAATCACTTTACACTGAGGTCTGTCAGTTAGTGTAGTATGCCAGATTTAATTATACAAATGTTTATTGACTGACTGATTTATTAAGTGAGCAGGGATAGTGTTCCACTCTTTTTAAGTTGAGGAGCTATAAGTCAGCGGAGATCATGTGTTAAACTCACAACTCAAGGACCCAGTTAATTACTGGCATTTGCATTTGCACTCACCTTGATGTCCTGAAATGAAAATTAATTGGATCAGTTAATAATTAATTAAACTATGAATTTATGCCAAGTGGTACAAGATCCGATTGTACTGTGTAATAGAGCCTGGTAACATATTCTGGCATATGGAAGACAATAAGTTATGCTAATTAACAACTTTAAAATGGCAGGTTCTTCGCTGGAAAGAATGTTCTGACAAATTGTGAGGCTATGAATGGTTCTATGATCTGACACATTTCTTTTCTTTTTATAATTAGAGATAATCTGACATAGTCTTACTTCACAAAAAAAGTTTTAATTAACTAATTTTCTCTCTTCTTTCTCTGTCTTTCTCTCTTTTTTCTTTCTTTCCCCCCCCCCCCCCCCCCCATCTTGCCTCCAAACAGATGCATATTAGACTTTTGCAGTGGTTCTGCTTCAACAAACTGTTTTGCGGGTTCAGCTGCCTTTAGTTACGGCTGTGCGTGCTGACATGGTAAACCATACATAGAAACATGACTGGCTGCGGTTGAAGTCTTGAATGGAAATGAATCAGCTCATGCTCTTTATTCATTAGACTGGAACACCATGTCAAGCCTGTGGTCTTTCAAAGCGGTTCATTTGTCAGCGATCTAATGTGGCACATGCGATCTTTTGTGTGTGTGTGTGTGTGTGTGCGTGTGTGTGTGCGTGCATAAGCATGTGCGTGAGCACTTGTAGATTCTGTATGTGTGTTTGTTTTGGTTTTCTTTTTGCAAGGTATACTGACAAAACAATAACCGTGCTTCATAAGTAGAGGCTGTTCTCGGACTGCCCCTAGTCTTTATGCAGACCCTGATTGGTCAGATTCAGTCTTGATGACATTCAGATACATCTTAGCATGAAAACCACCTCCTTCAATCCCAGTCCTTAGTAGAATGTATCCATTAATTAAAACTCGGATGAATGAAACTTACAATTCAATCCAGCAATCCTACAATTTTGATACGAAACAACATGTCAGTTAGGCCCAGAAAAAACTTGTTCCTGAAATATCTGTCCACATTGTTGATACAGACCGCATACCAGTGAAGCCTTCAACTCCTGGTACAAACCTTGGTGTACAGTTTGATTCTTCACTCACAGTTGAGGCACGTGCAGTGTTTTTGCCCCAGGTGACACGCCTCGGTCTCCACACACAGAGTGCCGCCAAACGTCTGGCTCACGTCATCCTACTTTCTCACACTGATTATTCTCTTTTATTTGACATCCCAAACCATTAACGAACTTCAGTTTATCCAATACTCAGCAGCTAGAGTGATTACTTTCACCAAACAATTCCACCCACATTACCCCCTATTCTTAGTCAGCCGCGCTGGTTACCACTTCCATCACATAGCCAGTATAAAATAGTCACTACCCTGAAAGCCCTTCATGGGGCGGCCCCAGATTATCTAGGAGAGCCTACCCAGATTATCCTCCATCCCTACAACCCCCTGGTTCTCTCAGATCCCCCAACAGCTGCCTGCTTACAGTCCCTCACACTAAACCCTTCTGTGGGTGCCACAGCCTTCAGTGCCGAAGCACCTGTATGTGGGTTTCTGCAGCCCGTCTCTCTGTGAAGACACACGGGTCCTTGAGGTCTCTGCTGAAGTCCTGCTTCTTTGAACAGCATTTTTATCTTTAAATGTCTTGGATTGTGTGGGTTTGTAAAAGGTAATATATAAATAAGTGCTATTAATATTACGTTAAGTTGATTTTCACCCCAATCAGATTTAGTCATCCGCATTTACCCATCCGTGCAGTGAGAACACACACACACACAATCACTAGGGGGCTGTGGTACACACACACACAAGTGATCACTAGGGGGCTGTGGTACACATGTGCCCAGAGCAGTGAACAGCACCCAGGTTTAAGTGCCTTGCTCAAGGGCACTTCAGTCATGGCCTTGGGCCTGGGAATCAAACCCTCCAGTCACAAGTCCGGTTCCCTAACCAGCAGACCATTACTGCCATATTAGATCAATGTGCTGGAGAACCA
The DNA here is from genome assembly GCA_020368025.1 of Brachyhypopomus occidentalis. Taxonomy (NCBI): domain Eukaryota; kingdom Metazoa; phylum Chordata; class Actinopteri; order Gymnotiformes; family Hypopomidae; genus Brachyhypopomus; species Brachyhypopomus occidentalis. The sequence goes on from JAGXOD010000003.1 coordinate 877,526, forward strand.
CAGGGATTTAATGGTTTCACCACTTCCATTCTTCTGTTATAATGCTTTCATTCATTCATTCATTCATACATTAATTCATTAGCTTGCTACCAACCTGATGTTAAACTTTTTAGTGCTCTGTTCCCCAAGAACTTGAGTTTTTAAGCCAAAAGAGCTGTATAGTCAAATCTCTATTCTGTTTATTACATTCATAGCAATTACCAATTATTATTACCAATTCATAAATCATAAGAATCAGCAAAGGATGATCACCGTTTGAAAGTGGACAAAAGGCAAAAAGCAACATCAGCTGCACTTACCAGGACAGAATGAGAATGATAATAACTGTGGAGGGCAGACAGAAGGCTGTTCCTCCAATTATGAGCAAAACGCAACAACTTGTAGAACTATCTGTCTGGAGGGAGACACAGACAAGCAGAGGGCCAATTCGACAACATTAATAGTGGTGATGTACTAGTACTACGACTTAAAAAACCTAGTTCTTCCTGGGCTGATTTATTGCACAGCAATTCATTTAAATAAGTTTTGATTTGGAGACATAATGAAGTCCACAAGGACCTCCCATAGACAGTAATACAGTAGTTATCATGATTTGGTCACAGTGAGTGAACTCAGACACATAATGTGCTGTGGGCTGTGTGAGACATTACCCCCAGACTAATTAGGAAGGTCCAAGCTGAAGTGATTCGTGTTTGCAGACAGCTGCGGCTGTCTGCTGTTCCAGTCCTGGGAGCTGACAGACATGGGCGTGCTATGTGCTTGCAGGATTTTGCCCCTGGATGGTTCACGTACAGAGGAGCATGCATCTCCATCTGTCTGTCTAGACATGCACACGTGAGAAGGACATCGAGTCAGATTAAGCCTGTGCTCAGGCGTGTGGGGAACGGAACGAGTGGTCAGGAAGTGTCCCAGGGCTCCCACAGAAGAGCCAGAACTTCCATGAGAAGATCGAGTCGCAGAGCGCGAGCTGACTGACAACACCGCCCAGTGGCACAGAGTCAGGCCCGAGGGGACAGGCAGCAATAAGGCAAAAGGTTGATTCTGTCTGAGCCGCACTTCAGCCCGTACGCTGGAGATATGAGAGGCGGTCTCAGTGGTCCAGGCATTCAAGCACAGCCACGCGCCCTTTGACCCGCTTCACACGAGACGCCAGGACATCAGGCGGTGAAATTTGACGGCCCGCGTCACATCTCAAGGTAAATGGCGAGAGAGACGTTAGCGGGGCGCAGCAGATAAACATGGTGAGCGGAGCAATAAAGCAGCTTCGTTAAGGCAGGAGAGGCCCGTGCTGTGCGCTACGAACACGTCGTCACACTTAGCATTCACTAAAGGACGAGAGCTGTGTGCCTGTGAGGTAGCTGTGGCCTTGAGGAGCAGACAGACACTTTGTCCTGTGTGCAGAATGGAAATGAAGCCAGATGCCTGAAGGGTCGAGGCTAAAGGAAAACACTGCAAATTAATATTATCTCAAAGATAAGTGTGATGGCACAAAGACGGCGACGAGGTCAGAATTACACAGAAAAATAGAAAAAGATCTATTTTCTGTTGCGATGCAAACGGGAAGACAAACAGACTCTCACATCCAGGTGCGATGTGCAGGTCCCCTGGGACTCGGATGGTCTGCTCCGTAATACCTCTGGCTCACACGGGTTTGTCTGCCAGCTATGATAAAAGCAAAAATAAAAAGCTAGATAAAAGTTTATAATTAAAAAATGACATGTATTTGGAGAGAAACAATATGTGACTGGCTAGTTCACCTTCATGTTTAAAAAAAATATATATATAATTGTCATGGAAAAAAATGCTTGTGGAAGCTCATGGAACATAAATCTTTTCATTAAGCCTTCTTGTTGTTTTTTTGTCCTGTGGCAGACATGCTGCGAATTCTTTATTCTCTTTTCATTCCCAAACCCCATCAGCAGGTTTTGTTCTCATCTGATTGCTTTGACCCTTGACCTCTCCACGTAAAATAATGACGACTGAACGCAACGCACCCGCCATGCATATTTAAGCAGCTACCTTCAGATGGCAAATTCTGCTTCTCATCACAATCATTTAAATCTCATTTCAGAGTTAGGAAAGCATTCAGCTTTCGCAAGATTACCATGACGGCCGCGTGTGCGAATGGCAGTCGCAATAAACAAAAACGGAACAAATGCAACGCTAGTAAAATCTCATTACAGCTGCGTGGTTTGTTTTGCAAACGGAAGCATCCAGAGACAGATTTAATCTGAGACGCTTATCTCCGTTTCTACCTCTCAGAGACTTGGAGATCATACTGCAAGTATGCCTGGAAATGACACAGAGCCTGTCAACTATTCATTAAAGGTATCATGGTTTAGTTCCTTAGAGCCCAGTTAATGCATGGAGACCTATTAAAGATACAGAAACCGTGGTACCCTACTAATACTGGTATTCCCGCCCGGATCATAAGTGGTGAGTGTGTTAGATAAGCTCTTTCACCCCCAGCTCTCAAATTATAGTGCCTGGAAACTGATGCTCTAAATTGCTAATACTTCCTGTTATCTAGCCAGCTAATGAGCTTGAACTCACAACACAGTGAATAAATATGCAATTACAGTTACAACAAAAAGTTTGTGAACTTTTTTTAAATTACCTGGATTTCTGCATGAATGGTTCCTTTGTGAACTGATCTTCTAAGTCATAATAATAAAGACAGTCATATTTAACAAACAACACATGCAAACTTTTCCATTTCCATATCTTTGCTAATATGGGTATGGAATAATTAATTAAAGGTCATTAATGAAAGAAGAACCTCTTAGAAAGTGACTTTAAAAATAAGGTAATTTGAGTGGAGGTGCTTTACAGCTCATCCTGAATCCAGACATCTACACGACAGCTAAGTGTCTTTGTCAGAACAGAAGAGAACAATCCTGTTTAAGGGCTAGTCAGAGGGGCAGTCAGAGGGGCAGTTACAACCACTGTCTGTTAAAGCAATGAGAAAGAAAACCTTAGTCAGCAAATAAACACTAAGGACTCCCAAACATTTTCTATCAATCACCCTTATTTGCCATCATGCCTAATGAAGATGCAGCACTGTACAATTTCATGTAGTTTGTTAAAATAGGGCTAACTTGACTATTATGGCCTAAATGATGACAAACTCATTTGAAGTGTCATTCAGAAATGCAGGTCATCCCCAAAGAGTATCTAGGGTTTTTCTTTTAGCTCTACTTTTACGGTTGTTTGAGGACCACCTTCTAGTTGTATCTAACTGATCCTAGTTAACACCATCATGGCTGAAGTTTCTCCACCCCGAGGACATCACTCCCCTTCGGGTCAACAGTTATACCCCCGTCATCCACATGTTTGAAGGGTTTGTACGTGAAGGACTGAGGAGACTTTGATGGAGTTAAATATACAACAACCTGAATGGGGTTTTGCACCCAGATGACATCTGTCACAAACTCCTCCTCCTGGGGCTCAGGCTGACAGACACACTGCAGGGAGGAGGAGTGGAGCTCCTATAGCTAGAAAGGGTTGGAAGTCTCTCTCTCTGTCTCTCTCTCATACATTTTGCAGTATTTGTTTATTTGAACAGGGCGAGTGTATATATTACAGAATTACAAAAATTAAAAAAAAAAAGTAAAAAAAAAAAAGTCAGAAAGTGCCAATCATTTCAATAAGATTATTAACCACTAAAGTGTTTTCGTACAATCTCACAAGCCGTGTTGAAAGTTCCAGTCACATGATTAGAAGACTAAAGGCATTTTGATTCTGACATTTGTAAACAATTTTATGCAGTATGTTTGTTTAAAAGGTCAGAACTACATCATTCAATGCTAAATTTCACCCACCATTGACAAAGACATTTGTATATATAAAAAAAGAAAGAAAGAAATGCAAAAGAAATAATGCAGAATTTAATTAGCCTCAGTGAGTTGCAAACGTATTCAGAGTGAAGTGGAGCTCACTCATGCATTATGTATGTTATTTCTCATACCACAAAACAAACCCCTCACTCCTATCTTCAAGATGGATTTATTGCGTTTCCCTTCACCTCTCAACAGGAATATATTCTAATTTTATCGGAGGTGGCCTTTTTGCATGAAATTGTTCAGTTAATTACACAAGTCAGTGGCTTCAGTTTGGGTGCACATTTTCTCATTAAGAAGTACAGGGTGACTGCACTGCATGCTTATGGTGTTATACATTTACTGAACTTCATTTCAGGAAAATTATTTGTAGCTGAAATTGGGATGCAAGGGCGCCTCACCAGTCTGCCACTCACGGCTCCTGTGTGTGTAATAAATGTCGGAGTCATTCTGTATTTTAGCATTTCAAGCTTTTTCCATTTGCGATAAAAATCTTAGATTTTGACTGGTAATGGGAACCTTAATCAGTCGGCATCAGAGCAGGTGATCACAGGAAGCAGCGTTCTGATAAAGCCATGATTTCAGTACTTAGAAACTCTGGGTTCACTTGGAAGAGAAGCTCAGTGAAAAAATGGTCCATAAAAACAGCAGGACAGTATGCTCAGTCATATTAATTATCTTACCAGCTACACTGGAATAAACATGAGACCTAGATCTCAAATATCATTCACCTATTGTTGTATAGTCCACAACACTCCATGTTGGCTAAATCACATTACCAAAATTATATATATATATCTCCTGAGCCCTAGTACATGCACTCAGATTAGAGGGGAAGAAGTAACAGGCAACCCAAGAGAAGCGAGCAGGGCTGAAGGCGGGTCTGAAGGCGGGGCGGAAGGCGGGGCAGAAGGTGGGGCAGAAGGCAGGGCTATGGCAGGGGGCGGAGCACAGCTCCACACCACCCTGGTGATGACATCTTCATCAATTTCACTTGACATAAGTAATCTTGAGATGTTTGGGGCTAAATGTGCGTGTGCATAGACGTGAGGGAAGGTGTCTGTGTTATACACCCTCTTATAAAAGGCAATGCGATTTCAGCTTTCACCATGTAAAAATGCAATGTATGCAATTTTTGAATTAATAGACACTATGGCCTTATTGTAGTTCACATGTTGCTGTTACACACTCTCGGGCCACTCCTGCCTACATTATTGTATTACTTACATTACAGAGATAAGATGCGGTGGAAAGCTGGTGAAGAACTGACACTGCACTCTTCACTTCACCACTCTGGGAAATGTCCCAAATCGGTGTAAATGTATGATGAAAATGATGACTTTATATCTATATATACAACATTTTGGAATTGATTTTTAAAAGAAAGCTTCACATGTTTATATGTTTTGGGTGACTATAGCAGATACATTTCCTTTTTTATGTACTGTTATATTTTAAAGAACCAGAACTGAACAATTGACTTCTGTGTAGTTTTTGGCCAGATGTGTGTTGCACTGGTAGTTTTTTCACAGGAGAGTTGGGAATAGATCATGTGACACTCGCATCTGAAGGCTGCTTCTGTTTCCTTAGCTTGAAGACAAAAGACGTGCCAGAAACAACGAAGCAGCAGAAAAACGGCCCACAACACATCAGTCAGGGACAGAGCGGATGTCAAAATCAAGAGCTTGGCATATTGTTACGGAGCAACAACACAGTGCTAAGATAGCAATGGCAAACAGCTTCATAGACCATGGAGGAAGATCAAAGAATACGTTCAGTCACTAACAAAAATGTTTTAAAAAGTGTGTCAGAAAGAATACCACTACCAGAAAGAATAACTGCACCAGCAGAACTTGCAAAGATTCACTACAGAGTGCAAACTGGCACGCCAAGTCTGCAGAGCTCCAGGACCAAGGTTTATGAACAGATGAAATGAAGATCTACAATTAATCTGTCAGATTAAGATCTGATCGTAAAACACGACAGAAGCAGGAGTGGAGAGCAGCAGTGTTGGAGGTGTGACAGAGCAGGATCTGGAGGGGATGTGCAGGATCTGCAGGAGATGTGCAGGATCTGGAGGGGATGTGCAGGATCTGGAGGGGATGTGCAGGATCTGCAGGAGATGTGCAGATGTGGTGAACAATGAAGCACTTTTTGTAAGTCGCTCTGGATAAGGGCGTCTGCTAAATGCCGTAAATGTAAATGTAAATGTAAATGTGCAGGATCTGGAGGGGATGTGCAGGATCTGCAGGAGATGTGCAGGATCTGGAGGGGATGTGCAGGATCTGCAGCATCATTTATTTATATATATAAATAAATCTGCAGATTCACCAATATTAACTGTGCTTGAACAGCTGATGAAGGACCTCTGTCCGAAACATCTTGTTTCAATATATATATATATATATATATATATATATATATATATATATACAGTATATACACATGCATTAAATGCGACCATGAGCCAGGCAGGCCAGGCCACAAGGTCTTCTGGGATATGTCAGTGTCAGCTTATTAACTAGTATAATTGGATTCCCATGCAGTCTATGTTCCTGGCATTACCCTCCTGTCATGCAGACTGATAGCCTTATGTTTTTACCACCACCTTCCTGATCTGCTAATTCATTATCTTCTGATGGCTTGTTTGTTTATGCTGCTGTGATGGCCCCATCGATGACTACCTCACCACCTCTAATTAATTCTGTAGACCTTCACGTTGGCTAGGCAGAGTGGGATTAAAAACACATTCAAACTTTTTGCTTATTAGCTTGCATTTAATTTATCAAGTTTATGTATGCATGACAGCCCTTTACACTAGAGCCAATTACATGAACTTTCTAATGCTACACCAACTAATTAAAAGAAATACGTGTTTTTTTCTGAAATGAATTGTAATTAAGGGTTTAACAGAAGCACCATAGTTGTGTGTAAAGACGTAGTTGTGGAGTTTGTATGTTGATATAATACTCACAGGCTATAGCGATGAACTTAGGTGCCTTTGTTTCAAGCACAATTAAAAATAAAGAATGCATTTCTGTCACAGAGAAAATGAACCTGGACTTGTTTACAAATTCGTATTTATGCACGTGTGTGTGTGTTTTTGAGAGTTCTCTTTGATATTTAATTCAAAAGACCAAAGAACCCCTTCCCAGGTAATATAATCAAATAAACTATTCAGGTAAAAGTTGAAATCAGACCCAGTTAAACTGAACTATCGACAAAAGACACAGGTGTATTTTTTTCACCTTCATTGAAACACATGGTCCAGATAGTGATCTCTCATCTGAAACTTTGGGCTGAAGAGCAGCATGCGAAGGGAAGCTATTTTTACCCAGAGAGCAGCACTGCAGTTGCCAGATCTTCTCTTACGTTACTGCGCATCAAAGGAGACACTAATATGCCACTGATGAGCCTTCATTTGTGTCTCTTCCCATCTATTTAATGCTGTACTCCTGAGGTCAGTGTAAAACACACACACACACACACACACATTTGTACCTAGCATTTCAAGACCCCACAGAGCATGCATCACATTCCTACCAATTTCCTCATGCCTGCCCAAACGTTTAATCAATCCATTAATCTGTTAATGTCAAGCCAGGCAGACCAAACAAGTCGGAGATGGCGGACGTGCCGAAGTCGTCGTGTCATGCAATGCAGCACTCTGTGCCACCTGGTTGACCCTGACTCCAACACCCCCCCCCACCCCACCCCCACCCCGGTCACCACGCCCGCCCAATCCTTCAACAACCCCCACGTCGTTAATCATTCAGAAGCTACTGGCAGAACACCTGCACAAGCCACAATGCTATTAGGAGTCTCACGGAGTATGTGGGGATTCTGGAGCTAATGGCTAAACTGGGTTTAGTGGGAAACATATTGGCACGAACACAGGAGACTGTATCAGCTTCGGAATAGAAGCAGGACTCAGGCATGTAGAGCCAGCATGGGACTGCTGTACAGAAGCTTGTGTTCAGTGTAAGATTGGCTTGGCAAGACAATGTGTTGCAGAGCTGATAACTGTGATTAACGTTTATGTGTTGGGAAATGGAAGTGCGGTGGGGAGGTGCTCTGACATTCTATTGGCTGCTGGGTTCAACAGGAAATGTGTGATGTGCCTAAACGTGTTTCATGTGTGTTTAAAACCTTCTGTGGTCCAGAGTTATTGCTTGCTGTTATAATTAATATATGGTTCTTAGGATTCATTCATTCATTATCCGTACCGCTTAGGTTCTTAGGATTATATATTCTAATTTAATGAATGTAGTGTTACAACATGCTTCTTCACATCACCGGGGATCTGTCAGACTTCAGAGGGTTAAAAAAGTAAATATTAGGTTGATGCAATCACTGTCTGTTTTTCCAGCTGGCTACGAGTGACGTGCTCTGAACTGCTGTGCGGTGCCAGTCTGAGGAGACCAGCAGATGTCGAGCTGTTTCTCTTGCCCCATACGGGCTTCTGAACAGTGAGTCATGGAACCAGAGTTGCCACGGAGATCTTCCAAAGACAGCAGGAAAGAAAGTGAGAGAGAACAAGTCACATGTCAGGAAGAAAGACAGAGAGAAAGACAGAGAGAAAGACAGAGAGAAAGAGAGAGAAAGAGAGAGAAAGACAGTGGTGACACCTCCCTCTGCACATCTTCATTTGTACTTTATTCTTCTTTTCACATCCTCATACCGCCTTTCAAAGAGAAAGAATAGAGTTGAATGCCATGTAAAATTATAATATAAACAGGGAATTAATGCATTTCAGCGACCGTGTGAAAAGGGTCTTTCCGGTTTCTCAGATATATATATATATATATATATATATATATATATATATATATATATACACACACAGTATAACACTGCATGAGGAGAATAGTGCACTGATCCTAGCACCACACAAGTACCAGTTAGTCCTGCAGTACGTGCTCGTGTCCACGAGGTCAGGCATAAACGCCACATCACACGCCGCATCACCATTAGCACAAGCAGTGGTAGCAGCGAGCAGTATTGCCAAGCTTCTATCTCCTTCTTACTGTACACACATGCTCATTCCTCCTAAGCTAATTCTCCATTCCCAAACCGGTCCTGGATGACCCAAGGATCACAAAGCCGTGTGTGTCTGTGTGTGTGTGTGTGTGTCTCACACTGCATGGCACATGCTGAAGAGGCCACAGGGGACCGGACACATTCCCCCTGCCTGAAGCTTCAGTGCTGGGGAAAAACAAGATCAATCGATGTTCCCCCACCATCTCGACAGCGAGAACCGCAGCGGTTGCTGTGTGTGCGCGCAGAGCTGGGACCAGGATTTTGTCACGGTGTGTTTTAGTCGTCGTACTGGAATACGAAATAAATATTAAAATGCTCTGCCTCAGTCTGGTGTTTTGGTGACACTGGGGACTCAAGTGACTTTCAGGTGGATGCACAAGGAACTCGGTCCCAGTCCAGTAGCACTGTGTAAAGACGTATACAGAGGCAGAATGCAGGATCACACATGCGGACCATGAATACTGATTTCATTGCAGGCTGCAGGATATATATATATATATATATATATATATTCGCATGGATCCGTGTTCCCTCTGTGCTCTGCAACACCGTGTTATACTAATTAAATTGGCCTCCGCTCCTGATGGGTGTTCATTACTGCTGCGCAGGTTAGATACAAACACCTGCGGTCACATATGCCATCACTGACAACCAAGATGGAGAATGCTAATTTTAACCAGGTTGCCTCTAAAACACCCTCCGACACATCAGAAAAATCCAAACTTTGCATAGCTGATGAGAGGAAGATAATTATGGATAGACTAAAAGGTTTGATATTCATATTGGTGCTCTGAATACATAACTAGGCATTAGAGACTGTCCCAGTATAACACACACTCACAAACACAATCCTTGGAATACATCACTGTTGATCAGGGAAGCACTTAATAATGAGTCGCAAAGATTTAAATTACAACAAAATTATTCAGACAACATCTGTTTCTCCCTATTTTCCCCACTGTATACAGTAGTTTGCTAATGTCAAAGAGGAAAACAAGGGGTTTACAATTTGTGGCATTTGTAAAGTCTGTTTAGTGTGCCATTAAAATGCTACGATTCTGTATATCTATGGAGTTAAAATGCACCATTAAGAATAAATATATACCCCCAAACTAGCCAGCATTTACACAAACCACTGACCCGAGAACAACTCAAGCAGGGCTTTTGAAAAACGCATTCAACTGGCTCAGAGATACGGCGACATCTGCTGGAAGCCAGTCCACCGAGTTTGAGTTTTTAATTATGGAGATGACATATTCTGAGTCACATTCTTCATCTGAGGTCCAACTACCCCGAGACCAACAGCTCCACTGGGTGTCCAGTTGTTCAGCGTACAGGACCATCATGTTCCCACTCATCCATCACCATGTTCATTAGACAGCTATTAATTGGCCAGTTATGTACCATGGAGCGTTGTTTATTAATTAACATCCCCAGCCCATTAAATCCCTTCGGCACTTATAAGACAAATTGTGAGCTATTAGCCAGCTCTACTCCCATAATGACACATGCTGCTCTGTGTGCTTGTGTGTGTGTTCACCTTAACACAAGAATACATTCAGTGAAGTCACCTAACGTTAATGCCTTTAAAAACACTCTAATTCTCACCATGATCCTCTTGGACATCATTTCTGTAACGCTTATAAAGCATAATTGAAAAAAGAAAAAAAAAAACGTCTGTTCGTGCAGCCTCATTAATGCAAACCTTCTCATTAATCATCATGAACTTAAGAATTGGCAATATTTGTAATGGATGGGTTGTCATAATGATTTATTGGCACTGTTAAACTCTTACTAATCATGTCTGGCTAATGAAGGTGCTCTTCTAGTGCACAGCTACTTAAACCTCCAGCCGCCTTAAGCTTATAATAACTATTTTTATGGCCAGGGTGCAGTAATCATACTTGTGGAGATCATCTCTGTGTAATTCCAATTATTACTCTGTATTTTACAGTTTTTATTGTTGCTTCGTTGGGGGGGAGGGGTTATGTGAAATATGAGTAGGATTATGGATCCAATTCTTATTTAAGACAGAGGTTTCCATGATAAAGCTTAAAGAACTGTCTATGCATACAAACCCCACTGAATCAAAAGCAATTTGAGTTACAAAATTAGCATTTAGTGAAGTTTAGTGTAGTTTTAAACACTACAACATATTAGCAGACCCACACTGCTCACCACAAGGACAGCAGCTACAATTCAGTCATCTATTCTGTTGGTCCGTCAAACGTGAAGACAGAGATATGGTAGGGGGATCTAGAGAAACATGAAAATAAGGACAAGCCAGAACGTCTCTACTGGAGGAACAGGACTCTCTCGGTCTCTTCTTAAAGCAGAAACAGCACAAGGTATTAAGGCGTCTTGACTGCTGTCCCTTCTGACTACCCCTCAGTGGCATCCATGCATTTCAACTCTACAACAACTTAAAATGACATCATTACTATACTGGGAATATGTCTAATCTTTCATCGTGTCAGTGAAAAACTTCACTTGTGAAGTCGAGAGAGTGCAGACTGTGACCATCAGATAGCCATCAGTGTTGTCCCGGTTACTGGGTTTTCGTGGATGTTCAGGGTTCACTCTCACGGAAAATAAACACTTTGTTATTCTCTCCTTCATGGCACTGCTGCCAAGCTAAATCTAAACTCCCAAACTTGCCTCCCACATCTCCAACCATCTGCCTGGTTTTCAATATACCAGAGACCCTTGAGCTCCATGTCACCATCACCATCCAGTGAGTAAAAACATCTTTTGACTCACTTTTGCATCACTAGGTCAGGAAGTCACTACTTGTCTTACTGTCATTTTGTATCATGTATTATCATATTGTAGATATGCACCACACATTATCATGATCTGAGGCTGGTTACATTTGTTAATCACATACCAGTGCTCCCATTGTTAGTGTCCCATTTACACCAGTTCACCAGTACCACCCTTTCTGGTACAGAACCAACATAAACTGGGTTGTGACAGCATCTTCAGCTATGGTAGTTCAGCTCACAGATCCAATTCATGTTTAGAACCCAGTCACCTGCTTCTGCTCCGATTTGTCACATCTACAAATCTCACTGAACTCTGCTATAAGCGGTCATCACGGTATCCAACAGCAACGTGGTATTGGACATGATACAATGAGCTACCAGAAATACCAGTAATACCAGTAATGAGAAACAGGTAACAAACAGGTTCAAATATTTATTGGTAGCTATAATGGAGATAATTTCCTGGTTATTATTTAATTTCACTATTGAAATGAATGCAAACAAATAATTTATGCATAAATACATGCAGATCGATTCCATTTTGTTTGTGAAACAGGTGATGCCCTTCTGAAGTTTTCATTTTGGTGGAGGTCTGGGGGGAAAATAGCTTTTTCCCATAATGCTGTGGGTGTGATATGGGCCTAAAACTGACTGCAGTGGAAGTGTGGAGAGTTTCGAATGCATAATTCCCCCTCCACGTTCATCTGTGCTTTATTCTCTTTCTGATCATGATCTTGAGAGGGGCTCATTCTCTTTCAAGCAACTGTGCTGACTGCTGACTTTGCTGATATCTCACATAAATATTGACTAGCCATAAATTCCCGGTGGTTAAAGTTTCCAAATCCATTATCCCCCTTGTGTTTGACCACTCCTGGAAAACTTTCATACTGCTGACTGACAGAATGAAAAATCAGTCTAATTGTTGGGGTATTGTCACTGTGGTCTGCCTGCCTCGCTGGGCTCTGACCCTGTTACTGTAAAACTGTCAAGTTTTAGACTAGTGGGATTTTATTGCTGAAACACCTTCCATACATGAAACTGCTGTTTAATGCTTTACACTCACAAGATCGCACAAAAGATCTACAGAATCACGACGTTTGTAATTAATGTTCAAGGACATTTCTCGTCCACAAAATGTTTCTGTTTATAATTAGGTTTACGCTGCCAGTTTTAATTAAGATGATTCCTGAAAAACATCTAACTGTAGATATGACATGTGCTATGGCATAATCCCTGCTAAGACAGCCCTCATTAAAAAGATGACTTTGGTAAATTAAGCAGCATTAATTGGTATTAATGAAATTCTAGTGAAACCTGTTCTGTGTGCAATGCGATTTAAGCCCCATCATGTCAGCTGCACTTGGCCAAATACATTTCTTTGTTATTGTTAAATCCACACAAAATCAGACTTTGTCTTGAAAATCTCTGACAGCTGTGATACAGCATCTGGTTGCCAAAAAAAGAGAAAAAGAGATGAATACATAAACAGTCAAGGCTCAATTCATCTGCATGTTGAACCTTTTGGGCCAGGGCATAAGTTGCCCTATTTTCAACTGTCACAGCCTTTTTTTCCCCAGAAACTAAAGGTTACACAACACAAAAAGACAATTTACAGGGTTTTATCTGCGAAATGTTATTCTGCAGGGCAATAATACTTAATGAGTCTGAAGAGTGACTTCTTTGTAGCCGTGGACATGTTGCTGCTGAATGTGGTAGATCTTATGAATGTTTTCTTACAAAGCTCACTAAATCATTGTTCTATACTGTATTCTTTTTTTAAACTGACAACTCTCAGTAGTTTATGGCAACTGTCTTGCACCTTGTTCAGAAGATGAGGCTCTTTCTAATATGTGAATAAAGCCTTCCCTTTAAGAGCTATTCATGGCATTGTAATTGACAAATGTATGCCTATTACAGAGGATAATATCATATGCAAATTACCATGTGTACATTCCTTCTAGCATTGGTAAAACTTTAATAGAAATGGTCAGCTCATCTGATATCTGTTATGTATCTGAAGCATAGTCATTTATAACATTACCAGTGAATATAATTTTTTTATCATGAAACGCAATCCATGGTAGTGGGAGGAGAGGTTTGGGGGGTAGATGAGTCTGGTACAGGTCTACACAGCGGTCTAAACAGTGGTCTACACAGGTCTACGCAAAACCTAATAATTTCACCTAACCTGGCAACCTTTCCTACACCTCTGACAAATTCACTGGAGATTGTGTGCTTATTTTCATTTGTTTTGCATGATTTTATTAAACACTTTTCAACAGCTTTGTTTAAAGCCCAAAACGTCAGGTATTTGTGAGATACTAACATGGGAATGCCCAGTGCTAGCTGTCATACCTTGTTCAACATCATCAAGGTTATTCATTTTATGCATTTCAACATTGTCAAAGTCAATTTTATTTATATAGTGCTTTTCACAACATACTGTACATTGTCACAAAGCAGCTTTTCAAATACATGGTCCAGACCAAGCCTGGGGTGACTGTATGAAGGACAAGCTCCCTAGGCAGGGATTAGGAAGAAACCTTGGTAGGATCAAGACTCAGAAGAAAATCCATCCATTGGGTGGCCCAGCTTGTAGCATTCCATTTTTATAGTTCTATATATCTAGGCCGAACAGTCCCTCCAATGAGGATGTTGAGCCTCAGGTAGGTAACAGCATCGCATCTCTACTGGTGACTTTGGCATGTCCACTGGCATGACATGGCGGGATGACAACATCAGCATCTCAGATTACCAGAAGACTCGATGACTGAGGGCTCCCGAGCTCCACGCCTTCATATGTAGTACATTAACTGAAGGCTTGATTAAATAAGTGAGTCTTAAGCCTAGATTTAAAGATTGGAACTGGGTCTGAATCTCAGATTGAAGCTGGAAGTCTGTTCCATAACTGAGGGGCTTTAAAGGAGAAAGCTCTGCCTCCGGCTGTAGTCTTGCTCATTTTCAGAGGTAAGAGGAATCCTGCATTTTCAGAGTGCAGTAGGCGAGATGGGTTATAGTATGCAATGAGTTCACTCAGATACTGTGATACAAGATCATTTAGCACTTTATCGGTTAACCGAAGAATCAATTCGATATTTTACCGGGAGCCAGTGCAATGCCGAGAGAGCAGGACTAATGTGATCGAATTTTCTAGCCCAGGTTAGGACTATGGCTGCTGCATTCTGTACGAGTTGGAGTTTAAGGGACCTTTTAGAGCATCCAATTAAAAGACCATTACAGTAGTCCAATCATGATGAGACAAAAGTGTGGACCAGTTTCTCTGCATCTGATATGGAAAGCAAATGTCTCAGCTTAGCAATATTACATAAATGGAAAAAGGCAGCCTTAGTGACATTGCATGTGTGTGTGTCAAATGAAAGATCAGAATCGATAGTGACACCTACGCTTTTTGCGATAGATTTAGGTGTTACTGAAAAAACCACTTAGGATAAGAGGAATTTTAGACAAATTGCTTCTTGCAGCTTTGGGTCCACCTCAGTATTATCGGAAGAAGAGAATTAAGAGGCCACACCGTTTTTATTTCCTGGACACAGTTCTCAATTTTGGGTTAGGGTTAGAAAGTAGTATTGGCATCATCTGGATTAGAAGATATATACAACTAAGTATCATCTGCTTATGAATGATTGTACCTAATGGTAGCATATATAATGAGAATAATATGGGGCCCAGCACAGATCCTTGTGGGACACCATATTTGACTTTTGTGTGTTCTGAGCTTTCATTATGCACAAGGACAAATTGATGTGCAGGTAGGATCTGAACCAGGAGAGTGCTTGACCTCTTATGCCAATGAGTGTCTCCAGCCTATCCAGTAAAATGTTGTGGTTGATGGTGTTGAAAGCAGCACTAAGGTCTAACAGTATAAGAAATGTGTCCTTTATCATGTAGCATGCTTACATGCCACTAAGGCCTGTTGGCATGTGTGCAGATAAGGTTTTGCCTAAGCAGCCACTTCAGCATATATAATATGCCACTCTCCCCACTTATAATTTTGGCCCTTTTTAAAACAGGCAAGGAAGAGCAAGTGCTATTTCTTCAAATAAAAATGGGTTGCAGCATTCTTTTTTTTTTCTTTTTTCTTCTGGGGTCGTCCTTGGCTAGCCTACCCAGAATGGAGGAGACAACGGTGCTGGAGCTAATTGGCCAAGGAAGCTTCCCACCACGTTCACTGATGGACAGGTAAGATCGACAGGTGAGTGAGTCACTGCTCGTCAAGAACCTGTGAGGGGCATCCTCTCCTCTGAATTATCCCATAGCTTTTGAATAGGTGAAATCTGCACACAGCTAGGTCGCTATTTGGAGGACATGGTGAAGCTATAATGTGAGATGCTATATGTTATAACCTACTCATTCTCCCTGTTTTTATTAATTTGGTTGCTACCATATGGTCTTTTAGCAATAAACTCACTAGGATTACAGTACATGTAGAACACGTGTTTATCTCACGTGTCTCCGCCGTGTGTTGCGTCGCAGCTCTGTTCATCATTTAAACAGTGTCACACGTGAGGCAGC
Organism: Brachyhypopomus occidentalis; assembly: GCA_020368025.1. Taxonomy (NCBI): domain Eukaryota; kingdom Metazoa; phylum Chordata; class Actinopteri; order Gymnotiformes; family Hypopomidae; genus Brachyhypopomus; species Brachyhypopomus occidentalis. Next base: position 893,703 of record JAGXOD010000003.1, read on the forward strand.
AAAGCAGAGAGAATAAGCACTGTTTCACACGAGGAGGAAACATGTAAAGATATTTCCTAGACCCTGTCATGATTTGATACATGTTCTGAGACATTTGGAACCCTTTCATTTCAATGACGTGTTCCTAACCCATCTGCCATTTTGCAATTTAGCAAACGTTTTTGGGATGCATGAAACGGCTAAGCAAATATGCTCTCTTGATAATGATCTTTGAATAATTTCCAATTCTGGCCTTCACAGAAAGGTTGATCTGTCATTAGATCTGTCAGTCTACAAGCAATCCCTTTAATCATAAATGTTCAAGTAGCATATCTGATGAAAAGTTTTGCATTTTGAGAACCCTGCACAGGCTCCAGTGTACAGTCAAACAGGTGCACCCAGAACTGCTGCACTTATATAAAGGTATAAGTGCTAAACTGCTCCGCCTCTCAGCATCCAGTGGTGCCCATCTAAAAATAATTTGGACTTTGGCCCCAACCGTAATGCGTGACTAGCTGGGTTTTGTGCTTCACTGACAGTTCAAGTTGCACAATCTTCCGCCATAAGGACGGAAAGGAAATAGATGGGGACAGAAGAACTTTCAGCAGGTCAGGTCCTCAAGTCACAGTCATCTCATCAAGCCCTGCAAACCCAGTTCAGTGAAGGAGCCTCACAATGAGCCCTGGTTTCTCCAAAACCGCAGCACTCCACACATACGAAGTGCACATTAAGGAAGCAGAAGGTGTCCCTTCACACAGCCTGGAGTAATTTGATCATTTTACTATAAGTGAAAAGAGTGAAATTCAGCTTTGTACACCTCCAGTCACATTAAATGTTGCTCTTACATTGCTGTAACTTTCAGTTGAACTACTTGAAACTATTCACTTTTCTCTCCCACACGCAAACTACTAGGTCACAGCCAAATTATTATACCACTCAACTGCCGTCCCGCTCCGACCCTAATCATTTCAGTGAGCTAGCATTTATCCTCTAAAGAAAGGAAGACGTGCTTCCTGCCAAGAGGCAGAGTGGCATTTGATTGGGTCTAAGGAAAAGGGAACTGTTAATTTGCTGACTGACGTGCTGCACCATCAAACATTTATTCTTCATTATTAGGATGACATGTTCTAGCCTCACACTGCTAATGATGACAAACAGACCATTAAGGGACAACACTCTTTCAATTACCATTGCACTGGATCATACAATAACCTAAGAGATAAGTACAGAAATGGCTTAATTCTACTTTATTTTATTAATTACTCTATACAATGTACATTTCAATATGATCAAAATCAGGTTTACGTAAATCAAAAAAATGAGATTACTGCAGTCAGGATGCAGACATTCCAAGACAGAAGGACAACACAGTGTCACTGCTAATGGAGTGTGTGACCTGCTAAAACCAGCTACTCTGCATAGTCCAATCATGATTCAACCTTGACAAGGACGTTAAGAGTTTTAGACCTCTGATGGTGTAGCCCTCTATCACCAGGGCACCTCCCTGTGCTGGCCAGTCTGTTTTATGGACAGCAGTAAACACATCACAAGACTCTTTTACGTTTTATGGCCTTCTTTATACAACATGGCAAGTTCACTTCCACACCAGGCCTGTGGCTCTGACACCTCCCATCATTCTTCACGCTGTCTGAACCGAGTCCGCTTCGACACACAGACACGTAGAAGCGATACTTCACGTTTCTATTTTAAAATAACTCATGTTGCCTCTCTCAAAATTACGCTTGGGCACTTACACACAAATGTGCTTCGCTAAGTGATTATAGGCATCATCTAAAGACCACAAAGTGGCTTTCAATGCATAACAGCTATTTCCACAAAGCCACGTGGCCTGTGACATGCCTGGTGTGATGTGGAGATGGATATTCTAAAGACAAACAAATTATGCTTGATAGATGTTGTTCACATGTGCATGCTAGGAGCTCTTCTGTGCTGTGCGGTTACAGAAGTAGGTTAAGAGGCTAAAAACAGGAAGAGAGCAGGACAAACCAACGTGCATCTTCCTTCTTGCTCAGCTGGTCAGTTTTTAGCAAAAAAGATTTACCTGCTTCCACAATGAAGCAAGACAGTTTGTCTATGACACAAATGACGATCAGTTTGTCTAGGAGAACATCCCATACTGTATGTTCTATAGCTGTATGTTTGGCTTCTGGAAAATGCTGCTGTGCTACAGTAGATTTAAAATAAGTCCTGAATATGGAGCATCCGTGCTTAGTGATGGGTTTTATAATTGGGTGTGAAATTTTCTCAATGTGGTGAAAACCACAGGGCCACAAAGGGAGATAAATGACATGAGTAGAATTGCATTATGGGGCTTGGCCCTCTCCTGTGGTCAAGACATTAACTTCCTCAATGTTTTTACAAAGATAAAGACCAAATGGGTTCACCATTCTTTGTACTGAAGCTGATGTTCTGTATGTACCAATATGTCATGGAAATGTCTAGCCCTAGGATAATGAAATAGAGGAACATTTTTAATTGCAATATCATTTTAATCAGTTGTTTTTTTTTTATATTTTTTGGATATATTTGATTTTTTATATATTTGTTATGGACCAGATGTAAAAACCAGATGACAATGGAAACGAATGGTGACTTTTGTCCCTGGGTAAGGGATAAAAAACCTAATTGGTCCAATATGGACCTATACGTCAATGCATTTGTGGACCAGGGAAGCAGAGTCCTCAGGGCTTTGGCTGAGCAAGACCAGAGAGTGTCTATAGGGGCAATACAAGGGGAGGGCAAATTGATTTTGAAGTGTAACCTCAGTGACCAGCAGGGTCAGATGTAATCCTGTGTGACAGAGTTATGGATTGGCACTGGCAGGGAGAGAGGTATGATGAAGATTGCCACAAACAGCATCTGGGAGAGGCCAGGGCCTTGAGATCTGGACCGGGCTTACAGGTGAATGAGCAGCAGGACACAGGAGGCCCTGACACCATCATACACTGGCAGCTGTGGTCTGGACACCTGGGATACAAATCAGCAGTGGTGTATCAGCAGTGGTGCTTTGTCACCTCTATGACATACCATGTTACTCCGAGTGCGTTATATCTAAAATAGATAACAAAGTGCAAATTTAGGAGCCTTCTGAGGAGACGGATGGGAAGATCTTAGCACGTCCATGTGGTGTTTTTTTATGCTAGAAGACAGTGAAAGACATGGCTGAACATCGTGTCTTTAGAATTGCAATCTCAAAAATACAGCTTCAGAGAGCCAGTGTTTCATATGTCACAAATCTAAAGAACCAATTCTGTCAACTTGCTCGTTGGGGCTTTCCATATGATTTGCATGCTACAGTAAAACAAGGGGTATCGGAGGCGAATCAAAGTGTAATGGGTGTCTTGTTTTGCGAGCAACGTTCCAATTCCCCAATGATTCCAGACTGAGCGTTATGTTTTTTGGTTGCAAAGTTGCAAAAGGAAAAAAATGAGCCTTCATGTATTTCATCAGGATCTGAAAATCAAGAAGAAATGGGTGGAGGTTATTTGGAAACATCGGCCTGTGGCTTCCAAACTTTGGGAGAAAATTCTGGCTAGCAGTAACCATTTTACAGAGGAAAACTTGGCCACAGAACTACTGAAATCTGCTGCCGTTTCATTCATTCATGCTGGGGACATTTCCAGTATGAACCACGTTGGAAAACCAGTACACTTATGTTTTATCTGTTGACCGTGTGCAAATCCGCAGTGTGCAAGATATTGTTAAACAATGGCCGCCTGCTAAGTTACGTAACATAACAAATAATGACAGGACCTTCTTTATGGCTTGGGGATGCCGATGAAGGTTCGGGTAAATGTTGACAATGTTTGTCAGATAGCTAAGATGCTTTATTATATGCTGGCTATATTCATTACCATAACTGACAGAACACTTCACGTGACTTTAAAGTTTCACAGAGAAAGCATGTCATGATAAATGTCACCCCAGCTGCTAGTGTAGCATTAGCAAGATAAGGTTAGCTAATCCAAGAGCTTATGGCATGTGTCAAAACAGCTGCTTTCTGGAAAACGTCCAGAAGGCAAACTTCATGATCTGTGGTCAGAAAGAAGCCACATTTTGTGGCTACTTTGCATAGTCACAAAAACATCAGTGCACAACAGCTCATTACCCATAATTACATAAAATGAGCTTACATGAAAAACTCAAGATCATATAACTAATGTGACTAAAGTTAGAAGGAAATAATTGTCCCTACCTGTAAAGTAGATGCAGCTGAGTCGCTAGTCTCAGTCAGTCCCGTGCTCCTCGGTATACTGGACACGATGTACCGTGACCCCTTTGGCACAGGCTGTCTAACTACTAGTTTCCCTTTCCTGGTCTCTGCTAGAAACAAGCTGTACCAGTAGGCATCATTGGAGACAAGGGTGGAGTCTGCAATGGTGGAGTTCCTCTCACTGATCACACTGTTCCTACACGGAGGAGCCGCTTTCCTGGGCTTCGGTTTCTGACACTTCAGCACGATGGTGACCAGTATAGTGATCAGTAACAGAAATGACACTGAGCCCAGTCCGATCACCAGATACAGGTTCAAGTCTGAGATGATGTCGTTTTTGAAATATTTTTTCAACCAGGAGTTGTTATTCTTAAAATGTACGTATCCCTAGCGAGTTCTCTTCAGAGCTGGTGATCTGTTACCACCATGTTTCTAATATTGCACAGAATACATAAAAAAAAAGTGCATTCAATTATTACATTTACATTGTATTACATTAGATTCTGACACAAACTTGCACACAACCCTGTTAAACACACTTTTTCTTCTGAGACAGTTTCCAGTTCAAAAATGTATGTTCACTCATACACGCCATTGTGTAGTGCAGAGCAGCTAGCAGTGCAGAACACAAACAGAGGTTTGCATGTTTTATGAGGAGAGCCAAAGGTGAGCAGGTACATTTGCATATTTATAGATTCGTGCTTACTAAATGACAGGAAAGGTGTAGGGTTACATCTCAGACACCTTCAGGGTAGAACTTTTAATAAGTAATTTTTGATCAACAGAGATGAGCTTTTAGGACTTTAATCAATGATAGTTGAGTCTTTTAAACCACACCAACTTAACCTTGTACAAGAGCTTGTTACACTTCAGAAGACCTCAACCCAAACCAAGACCACCAGGTGTGATTGTGCAATTAACCCCAAGTCCACCTCAGACAGCATTACCTTGTTCCAAAGTGTGTTCCCATCAATGTTTATGTTCTTGTTATGCTTCCTCACAACTCCTCATTTCACTGTTATACTATACAATACTTCTGACTTTTCTATTATACTATACGTCTCACTATACTATATTTCAGAGTTTACTATTATACTATACAATACTTCTTACTTTTCTATTATACTATACGTCTCACTATACTATATTTCAGAGTTTACTATTATACTATACAATACTTCTTACTTTTCTATTATACTATACGTCTCACTATACTATATTTCAGAGTTTACTATTATACTATACAATACTTCTGACTTTTCTATTATACTATACGTCTCACTATACTATATTTCAGAGTTTACTATTATACTATACTATACTTCTGACTAGGCGGCATGGTGGTGTGGTGGTTAGCACTGTCGCCTCACAGCAAGGCGGTCTGGGTTCAATTCTCGGTCTGGGCTGCTCTGTGTGGAGTTTGCATGTTCTCCCTGCGCCTGCGTGGGTTTTCTCTGGGTACTCTGGTTTCCTCCCACAGTCCAAAGACATGCATCTTAGGTTGATTGGTCACTCTAGATTGCCCGTAGGTGTGTGTGCGTGTTGGCCATGTGGTGGACTGGCGAACTGCCCATGGTGTACCCTGCCTTCGCCTGGAGATGCTGGGATTGGCTCCAGCCCCCCCGTGACCCCGACTAGCGGGAATAAGTGGTATGGATAATGAATGAAAATGAATGAATACTTCTGACTTTGCCATAGTATGCTGACTATCCTACACTTCTGGCTTCATATCTTCATTGATGTTTATGCGCCACTTTAACTCACTTTCACGTTTTCCATAAATGATCAAAATAACCCGACTGTCTAATTAAGCCAAGCCCAAGCCACTAGGCGCAGCAGCACTGTCTCGGTGTTCCCAGGCCAGGTATTTGAACGCCGTCGTCCTGATACCCATCTTGCTTATCGTCAGGGAAAACCAACGATCAAATGGGATTTGCTGGGGAATAACACCAGATGTGCCAAACAAAAAGCCATTTTACGATCAACGACTTTCACTCGGCCGTTAACTCAAGGTGTCTGCGGAGAGAGAGAGTGGCATTCATTCGTGTCCACAAACGTAGAGAAACGTTACATTCATACACACATCTAGCCTGTGCCTTCTCTGGGGCTAATTAACTTCCCTGCTAATTACAAACCAGAACACATACAATCTTGATCAGAATCCTCCCAAGAAAATCACGAGATCTGAATATTAACACATTAGAGCTAAATGTTGACTCCATCTTCACACATTACACAACTTAATTGTTAGACACTCATTATTTATTTTGGTAATGTAAATAAAAAACACACTTATAAAAATGTGGAATGATTAGCATGTCTCAGTCGGTTTGCTAAACCCTGAGAATTGCCCAAACGATTGTTGGCAAATCGTTAGTGTGTTTCTCCCATGAGGAGTGCAGTCTACAGTCATTTTTCTTGAAAATTATAACAATAATCAAGTATCAGAATGTGCCCATTAGATTGCAGCAATCGGAAGCATCAAACGAACATGTTAAGCATTTTCTTAGAGGAATAAAAATAGGAGAATTTTCCTTATTCGTAAAATGATGATGCGTATTGCACTTTAACATTTAAGCAGGATGTGAGTCTGTGGTGTGTCATTTGAACTCTGCTGAACTAAATGCCACTGAAATGTTACTGTCTAGTGGTTAAAAAGGTTCCTCTGACACCAGTCCTTGATGGGATGTCTCATTTGATATAAAAATGAAACAGTATGCATCTAGAATATTTCTTGAATACTTCTGACGGAGGTAAATAAATGTGCCTACTGATATTCACAAAGAGTATACTACACCGTCTGTTTGTTTGTTTAGCTTATTTTGAAACATTTCACATAGCAGCCAGCCATATAGAACATATACAGCCATATATATATTCAAACACACACCCACACACACACACACACACACACACATATATATATATACATATATGTCATTCATTTTGAATAAAGACTGCAGTATTGACAAGTGGATCACACTGGTGGAACATGGTCATACCCATAACCATGCTGTCTACATGCAGCGCGTATGGAGCATCATATAGGTCCTCAATCAATGTAAAGGTATAAGAGAGAAGACGGCATGTGTCACTCCTGACTCCTGTTAACCCCGAGGATCAGTGGCTCAGAGCCGCCCCAAAACACATCAGCAGTTTTATGGCATTCTGTGATTGTTCCCTCATGACAAACACATCCAATCTAATCTTTGGACTGCAGAGTGAAAATACATATTCCAAAATGTAGCTCATGAAATTTAGCAAAGCTGATTCAGAACAACAAGAGTTCAGCTGCATTGGTTTCCCGTGGGGTCGTGATGCAGAAGACGGTGGTCTGAAGAGAGGACAATCAGGACAGTGAGAAACGGGTCAGGCAGTGGTGATGGGACTTAAGAACCTTACATGATCCAATGTCATCCACCCTACAAATCAGCTTAGGGAGCCGTCGGACATGTGGTGGGGAAACCTGCCTCCAGACCAAGAGAAAAAGGTCTTACTGATTCATGAATATGGATGAGATTGTTATTCAAGATGGCTTTGAAAGTTGGATTTCTGTATTATTCAAAAGGCATTGTAAACATCTATATATGTTTCGCATTTTCTCTGTAAGTTGTGAAGAACATGAAGTACATGTGTTTATGTGTCAGCCTCACTGCAGCATTGACAGGTCTGGTCATGCTGGGATTGCAACATGAATTAGACAAAAATCATTCAGCATCATGCATGGGGTTTTCAGTCCCAATAAAGTCAGACTCATGCTGCTTTTGATAATATGCATTAGAGAAAAAGATTAGCAGATACTTAAAAATGCCCTACAATGTCAATCTAAGCCAAGAACACAGATTTTGTCATTTCTCTGTATGAAGTACGGTTTATATTATAGGGTCATGGTAGGGATGCTTTAAGAGCAGTGTGGAAGCACTCATGGTCTCCAAGGGATGCTTCCCCTCCCAAAGCTGGTGGAAGCTTTTACTGGTTCTCCCTCCCTCCCCTTGGATCCCGTGGGACGCGTTGGTGTCAGTTATCACCAGTAACGATGCTAAATGGTCCTCTGCGTTTGCATTGCTCTCCTTCCACAATCACAGACGTCGCAACCGAAGAGAATGAGAAAACAACAGAACACAATACAAAACGCAAGTCCCTGTCAATCAAACACCCTATTCATAAGCTGTTAACATAAACACCATAATCACCCTCAACTCCTGTCCTTGCTAGCATACATAAACAAATAAACACATTATCACATTAAAATGCCATAAAAACTGGTCAGGGATGAGACCATTAAATTGATGTAAACAATTCTGCAGCATTTGTTTCAGAGAATCCAGCCAGAGTGAGGTCTCGATCGGGCTCCTCCGTGGTTCCCTGCGCCTGGGTGTTTAGCGAAGCGTGGCGTTTGTGTGCCGCGACAGAGGATGGAGACCTCCATGGTCCAGGTTATCAGGACCAACCATGGGAGAGGAAGGGATCATGGCAGAGCATGAGAGAACATTAGCAGCCAGTAATCCCTCTATGCCAGAAGAGGGCTTTCCCCCCGCAAGCGTTCTCTGAAGCTCAGCTCACAGATCTCTGGCACGAGCCGAATGCTTCGCTCCGTGGCAGATCATGGCTCAGTCTGTCCTGCAGCTCAGACACAGCTGGACCGAATACTCCACACCAGTCCCGAGCAGATGGCGCTTGTTGGGTCAAACCAATCACATACATCAATCTTCATCAAAATGAGGAATATAGGCCCTTAGCATCTGTCAGACTAGTAGCAGGTAAAAAAATGTAAATACAAATAAAATAAAAATAAAGAATAGGAATATATATAACTGCAGTTATCAATATAGATTTCTGTTTTAGTAAGTCTTACATTTACACAAAATGGCTGGGTTGTATTATTCGTAACCATTCCTTAGCCTGTAAAGTGCTAGTGAATGTGTCTACGCTTCGGTGCATTTTTAAGGCTGACTTCAGAGAAATCCTGGCAGCCCGTAATCCATGTGAACCGACACTTTTGAGGTGGTCATATAATAAGCGACACTTCCTCACTGTTTGCCCGAACTTCAGGTCCATGTGATCCTATCAGATGCTGTGTGGATGAACACACAGGGTACTTCATATCTGGGCATTCACCTTGTTATTTCCTCTGACAGCATGGGCCAACATTGTTCTACTAGCCGGGCACTGAAATTGAACCTTCTCTATTTCATAAATGCCACAGCCCAGATAAAAGCACGTTTGCGTCCAAATTTCCTTTAGGCATGCTGGAGATGTGGCTTGGCCTAGTCATGGACTACTGCCAGTGGTCATACACGATGACTCCAGCTACTGTGCCATTTGTCTCTATAAACGCAGAGACACTCTATTTGAATTTTAATTACAAGTCATGAAATTGTAAAGGGCATTGTGACAATTTCTGAACAATTATTCTGATGAAAATAATGCTTGGATCCACTCAATATAATCTCAGAAATGGATTTCAACATATTTGTCAACCTTTCATCATTTTACGCTATAATTTCTCATGTCTATAAAAAAACATTAAAACATTATCAGCAATGATTTTGCTTGATAAAAAAACCTGTTTATTAGGTATTTTTGCATGCTGAATCCAAATACGTTTTCAGAATTTCACTATAGACTTGTATAGGCTGTGTTCACATGGAGGGATCGACGCTGTCCATGGTACTGCTTTTATCATACCATACATCTACATACACTTTACATACATATACTTTAAATATATCTATATGCACTTTAATCGCAATACCTGCCTTATTTAGGAAAAAGATCTATACAATTAACGCCAACTTTAATCGCTCTGTGAATATGTGAAAAATTCAGCATAATAAGTACAGCAAAAATACTATAATTCAAAGTTTGCTGTCCAGTGAATGGCCAATAGCTGCTTTGTTGCAGAGATGTTCTGATTGTGATGCATGTTGGAACAAACGTGATTGCATTCTAACCCGTGCCAGGGTTACGATGGTGCTCTGCAGCTTCTCTGACCCAGGCTCAACTGTTCAACCTGCACAAACACCAATGTGCAGTTTTCTATTGATGATCGTAGCCCAAGGATTCTATTCAGACTCCACATGCACAGGGACCAAGGCAGTGTGTGTATATTATGTAGACAAAGCTCTTTATGGCTATGAATACATTAGTGGTGTGCTAATGGCATCATTAGCATGGTTAGATCGAGCAACCTTGTCATTCAAGCATCTGAGCATGGAATGGATAATGAGTAGACTATTGGGAAGGATGTAATGCACACTGATTTCAGTGTGCAGTTTCTGATCAGCTCCTAGGCCAGCAATAGAAATCAATAAAATTTGTAATTTTTTTTCTGAATGAAGTCAGAGACTGACGTCTAATGATAGCATACCACAAGATTTGTGTGTCAACAGCTATATTCACTCCACACGTCATAGAGTAAAGATCATGTTAGCAGTTGGATATGGAGATATATATATATATCTATATAGTAGGACTATATAGTAGTCCTACTGAATATTTTGTATAGTATTTTATTTATTTACTATCTTACAAATCTATCTTTTCATACACCACTTTGTCTGTCTATGTTATATTTATTTATATAATAATTTATTTATTTTATGTGACTGGTATCAAAAGGCCCCACTATGAACGGGACTTGAAAGCCTGCAGTCTCTCTCCGTGCTTAAATAAAGGTTATCCATCCATCTATCTATCTCTGCTTGAAATGTCAAGTAAATCCATGTATTATTGAGAAGGCTGAACATCTTAAGTGTTTTATAGTTTATTACTTCACCACTGTAACAAGCTGTTCCACTACACTGGCATTCACAATGGATGAGTGATACACACTCCTCCACTCACATCTGCCTCTCTAGCCTCTCACATATAACTCACATATGAATATCATAATTCATACAATGCCTTTTATGTACAAATCCTTAACTATCGGCGGCTGTCATGTCCAGAGAGAGAAGCTAACCTGGTAACTATTCCGGGCTGCAGCTGCCATGTTTTATGTGCAAGGTGATCAGTTGTTGACACTGCTACTAGTAGATGAAGAGATGAGCATTCAAATACATTTTAATGAATATCATTTCAGCCAAGTTTAAGAGTGTCAAGTTAATATCATAAAACAATGAGTCTCCATTTTCAACCCATCATGACAACTTGATCTTTGTTTTTTTTTTTTTATTTGAATATCCAGTCACTAAAAACATGCTAGTCTCATGTATAAACATCCCTAACTCTATTAACTGTATGTGCCTGTCCAGGCAAGCAAAGCAACAAGTCCAGACGTCTGTCCAGGTCTCTAGGTTTAAGACTAATGTTCAGTAAACATGCGCTCAGGTTTTAGTGATACAACATAATTCTACAGATTTAGGTTGTTATGGTCAGGGACCATCTAAGGCTAATGTGTTCTAGTGCTAACGCACGCCTGCTAACATTGATGCACCATATGAATCCAACATGCTCCCATCTAAAGCGATTAAGCGGTTTATTTTTCAGTATTTTGGCACACGTCTATTTGCTCTTTAATCAAGAGGACGAAGGGTCCTGAAGCTCTTTGTCCTGATTTCCAGGGCACCAACTTAAAAGTGTGTTAGCTTGTGCTATGGTGTACAGAATAATGGGCAGGAAGTAATTCAACACAACACAAAAGGATTGCGAAAACAAAAAAGAACAAAGCAAATTACAACACCAGAGAATATGAACACCACAAAACCATCCACAGCCAGTAGGAATCAGAGGCCTCCAGGTCCGAACCCAATCATCTCCTGCCGTTTAGAAGCAGCGCGCATGGTAAACCGCGACCGTTAACACAATATGCAGAATAAAGAGGTAGACCCTCTGTCTTTCATCCTGACAAATGAACTCAAATTGGTCCGCCGCAGGACTGGAGACTGCGGCTCCTTGCACTCCTCCGCATCCACATTTCATCTCTTTCATTAGTAACGTCCCGTGGGAAGAGCAGCCCGGCCTGCCAGATTTAATTGCGCAGCCTCTCTTGTGTCAGAACGGGCGGGATTGACAGTCGCTAGCCTGGCACAGACTTCAGTGCACTGTGATACTCTGGAGCCCATATTAACTTGCTGGGGACTGTGGAGAGAAAATGTACTTTATGGCATTTTTGGGGTGCCTAGTCTTTCCCATTTAGCATATGGCCTGTCAGGAGGGAATGAGAGTGACAGCTTAATTTCATGATTTAAAGGACAGAGAGGATTGTGGGTACAGGCTGCATGGTTGTTCCCTCCTGCCAGCGAAATCTAGAGCAGAGAGCACTGAAAACGGATAGTTCCAGACATCCAGATAAAAACGTTTCAGAATCAGCCACTGTTTAAGGTTTGAGGACGTATCGCTATTATCATAAATGCTCCTGGAGGAAACCGATCATTTTAAATTGCTGCTATTCTGTTTGTTTGTTTTCATGAGTCACCTTGTGGAAGCAGAAAGGGTTTGCTCCTCATTTCTCTGCAGCACACCTCTTTAGGGTTATCAGAGAAACACAGCTGCTCCCAAATTACAGCAAACGATGAATCGGAGATGTTCTTGGTGCCCTGTCAACAGCGCGCAGTGCACCGTATGATATGCCATACAAGCGTTAAGCATGTGGTGGAAGTGCAGTTCTATATGTACGGAATATTAAATAGACTTAAATGCCTAGAGTTGGTAGTTGGGAAAGGGTATAGAGTTGTCCATACAGAAGGAACTTACTTCATCAGGAGGTCATAGAGTGTTATGATTACTTAATACTAAAGGCACAATGGTGTCACAAACACAAATATATCTGTGCACGCTCTCTTCAGCTGACATAAGCATATCATTTGTTGATTTTTCTTGGTTAAAATGGTGATGTTGGTTCCTTTCAGTGTTTTGGAGATAACAGTACCCAAGAACTCGAGTGATTCCATTTGAATGACATCGAAAGTCATTGCTAATTGCTAGAGGCAAGGAGCTCGCAGCAGTCTTGCATTGGTCAATTATCACGTCCACTGTTTTGTTGGTAGTGCGTTTCAGCTTGTTGTTCACACACCATGACCCAAAGCCCAGACTCCCTCCACGAGTGGGATTCATCATTACTGGTAATGAGCCCTACCACAGTGGTGACGTCTGTGGATTTGATGACTTTAACAGACTGGTTGCCAGAGACACAATCATTAGTGTCCAAGAAATAAGATGACGAGAAGCTAAGCCAGCAGAGCCCCTGTGTGAGCTGCGAGAGGGTCTGACCAGCACGGCCCAGTCTGACCAGCACGGCCCAGTCTGACGCGTGACCTGTTGGTGAGAACGTTTCCTAGTACATGTACTTTTGCAAATTAAGGTGATGCTGATGAGAACGACAAATTGATTTGGTACTGGTGCTTCCTTCTTCTACTGCTGGTTATAAAAGGGTCACACAGAAGTAAACTACAGCCATCACAGGGAATGTTGAGAGAAGCAGAATCTACTAGTGCCAGCAAGTGGTTATGCTTAGCGGTACTCTATCTGCACTTTGTACTTCACAACCCCGTAATCATTACAACCAGGCCGTATTAAAGAAAAGCTACAAGTTCATATAAGTGGCAGTTGGGATATTCTGCCTTTATACCACCACATGGGCATGAAGTCTAATATTTAGTGGAGGATACTGTTTCAACAGGTTGATTAAGTTCTCTGTGCCTTGCAGACAGACGCCACTTGACCTTACTCCAAATGCCAGATCCATGTCCTGTTTTGCCCACACACCATGCACGATCACTCAAATGCATACTACAATCTAATCTTCCTTAGACACATCACATAGCAAACACACCTGCCTGCGTTCAGCAGGGCCCTTGTATGGGTGGCGTGTTGAGATTTGGAACTCGGCCGTTAACTCAAGGTGTGCGTTTTTGAGTTCTATAGGTGAGCAGCGCAGGTGTGATGATGTGTGACAACAAGGTCACTCGCCTCCCTCAACCCTGCTGTTCGTCCACGGCTCTCCTCCCGTCTCTGATCTGCCATCACTTTTGAGTGAGCATCACTCGGCGCTCACGGGTTGCTGGTGTTCACGACGGATCGTCTGCAAGGTTAGAGGGAGCCAGCAACAATGAAAATACTCAAGTTGTGTTTGATTGGGGTCGCAACCATTGTCAGATCGTGAGATCCGATCAGTGAAATGGCTCCAGGACACTTTGGAAATAATCCTGGATTTGCTGTTGGCAGCCGTCAGCAGTAAGGAGGAGTGAGCAGATGGGCTTTCCCACCATAAGCAGATCCTGTTACATCTTCTCCACATTCTTCATGCTAGTCTCAAATGTGGCTTCTTGCTTCTAAAGGCTTCAAATCCAACCCCATGCATGTGGTTAGCTTTCAAGTGCATTAGTCTGCACCAGCACGCGTCCCAAGAAACAGCCACTTACCCAGTTGCCCAATTACTTTGGATCGCCTAAAATGGGAGGACTCTAAACAAAATCAATTGTTGAAAGTTCCAGTGATTTAGACCTACGTGCTTTTAAATGAATGCTGACAGTGAGCATTTTCACTCTGTAGTTATTGTTGCTTTTCAGATGTAAGTAATTCATCAAATGTGTATTTTCTTACTTGGACTGTAATGTACAACAACATAGTAGCACAACAACCATAGCACAGTAACGCAGTATAGCACAGAAATACTGCAAGTCAGTTTGAAACATGTAGACACCTGAAACACCTGAATTTAGACATAAAAGGCCAATGAAGGTTAATCATAGCACTTAGAGCCATGGTGAGAAATGCTGAATCCATGTTTTAAACAGATGTAGCCATATGGGCATCACCATTATATTAATTATCATTATGATCACACCACTACCAAATATGTCTGCTAATGATGACCAGTGAACAGCAGGGGGCCTAAGAGGCCTATTGACCCTGAGGACAAATGAGCTTAACCAATGACAAGTTGCCTCTGTGGGGTATATTTAGATGGAAACCAGTTTATTTTCTCCGTGTTTATCCCAGTTTCCTGTGATTAGATGGAATGAAAGGTGTCGACATTTGTTTCTCCACCTGCAATAAGGTTCCCCCCTTCCCATCTCGCAGGTTAAAATGTCAATCATTTTGGAATTGCATAAGGCAGGAGCTTAAGGAGACATGGGATGCATCCAATCAGCCCTTGATCACCATGTTTGCATCAGCAACATCATGTGGAGTGGGTTCATTGGACCAAGACTGAAAACACCATCTCTAAGATGCAGTAGTAGAATACCCATGTCCACATGAGCCTGGCATTCTTTAAATAAGCTGTATTTGATTTTACCCCTTTTCTCATTTTAAAAAAAGATAAAAACAGAACATAAAACAATGCACTAAGCTATTTACTATATTGCACTGTGGAGGTAGATGGCTGTTGTGAATAGATACACGATACATGACAGCTCGTGATATGATCACATCGCCACTAGAACCTGGACAGGCTCTCGGCTTTTTACAGCATCCAAACAGCACCTACACTGATATCAGCCAATTCAGGCCCACATCTGATTTCCTCCTTTATGTAGCGACTCATGAGGCAGCATGACACCGTCTCACCTCTGCCCGGCTTTCACAGCCAAGCCACTGCGAGTGAACAGAGCAGACACTGGGGCGCCTCCGGAGTGTAACCTCACCGCTGGGTGGGGCGGCTGTAGTGTATTCTAATTGCTGAATCTGAGCAGGTCCTCCATCCTGCTGTGGAGTGATAATTGGGCCGGGGAGCTGCTGACAGGCCAGTGCTACGGTCAGGGCTAAGGGAGCGGACACAGAAATAACAGGCCACGACAGAAATGCAACAGAAATGCAACGAGAGAGGATGTACTTGTGTACAGACGGTGTGCTGTTTTCATCATCCTCTTCATCACTGAGATCCTCACAAGCTTTAAGGCACCAGAGAGACTGAAATGCTGCTGGCAAATGTTCTAAATTCAACAAACAAAACAGCACAGCACTTAAAAACTGTACAAATATCTTTAAACACAACCTTGCCTCATGAGTAGAAGTAGAACCTGCCTCTAAAACCAATTAAGCAATTAACAAATGATTAACCCTGTACCTGCCCTGAGTCAATTCCACTCAAGTTGTCATACTAGCATATGTTAAAATGTTCAATGTAAGCTTTGCCTTCATGAAGGTCAGATTAAAGTCCCGCCCCCCCCAGACATGTTCACTAAAATATGTTTCCAACAAAGGCTTCATAAATATCCTTTCAATCGCGAGCTGCACAGCCACACACAAAAGCTTAGCATGGACTGATTCCGCGTAAGAAACCCCTCGTGTCCTTTGGGGGTGTGGAAGGGATGGGCACTTCACAAAAGCTATTTGCACCTGATTCCAGTAACCCATCAGTTACCCATCAGGTGCATCTCTGCGCTTGGGGTACACACTCCAGGTCTCGTGCCACAGTGGCTTTAGACGCTGCTGTCAGAACGAGGGTGTGAAGCGAAGGCAAAGCTCTGTGGGCTGGGAGCTTCATCTCTGCCGAGATGCCAAACTGGCGCATGACGTCTGTAGGAAATAAAACAAGCCGTAGGCAAAACGGTCTCCAGACGAACCATGTGTTACATTAGAACCTGAGGGGTGGGGAGAAATAAACGGTGAGTGTGCGTTTGTTTGTGTGTGTGTGTGTGTGTGTTCACATTTGAGTGGAAACAAGTACCACGGAGTGATGCTGCAATTTCCCGCACAAAATGGCTCCAGGGAGCTGTCCCTCTTCATTGAAATTTTTGGTAGCATCCAGGAATATTCCATTTTCCTACCCCAAGGCAGAAATCAGACCACTATGATGGCTCACAGCGTAAAGAATAGAAGTGGATCAAAGCCCCCCCTCCCCCCACTCCGGAGCCGTCCGAACGGATTTCGAAAGAAACGGCTCCATCAGTGGGGATGACTCATCTAACGGGATGATAGGATGAAGCACAGCCCGTCCTCTCCCAGGGCAGCAGAGAAGAAGGGAGTCCGAAGAAAGGAAGAGGGCCAGAGGTGATCCAGCACCTGCCAGCTCTAATTGGGACTCTCGTGCCATCAAACGCTGACTGCAGGATCCAAGAGATACAGTCTTATCAGCTCCACTCAACCTTCAGCCAGCAGTTATTAGGAAGGATCAATTACAACACACACACAAAACACCTTGCAATTGGTCCATGATATACCACATGGATCCATGTGTCCCATCCAATTTGTCTACAGGAGCAGATATGTGGGTGATGCGCCAAGACTGTTATGAGTTTGCAGTGCAAACTACATTGACCGAGTATATGTGGTTCTGAGCCATTGAAAGTGCCATAGGCAACTTAATTTTCTAATACATTTTGTTTAATAATATTTCTCAAGGTGAGTTGTTCTGGGTCAGAAAAAATGCAATGTATGATGTATTAATAGTACATTTAGTATTAATAGTATTTAATTTTCTGTTGGTGTTTTCTTAAGCTTTGAAACGAGTAGATGAATTTAATTCGGCTCTAAATGATCATTTTGCCTTTATATTGTCACAGTGGCCACAGAGAGACCAGCATGTGGCGACGGTGAGCATGTGGTGTGTGTTTATGTTTTGGTTGTCATTTCTTCTCACTTGCTTTCGTCACCCCCTCTCACCACTCCACACCAGGAGGGTTTGCTGTTGTGCTATTGCCTCTATGAGCCTGTGTCCATGACGATTGTCGGTCATTACATGTTGGATTTTGTAGCTCGTTAGCACAACATTCCGTTTTATTTTTGTTCGTTAAACACTTCAGTCGGAGACTCACATTTGCTTCCTTCCTTTATTCTGCATGTAATTGCTGTGTTTATAAGAAGGCGTTTTACATGATCTATTTATTTATTGTAGATAGAAACTAGCAGTGAGCTCATCTTTGGTCTACATGCAGTGTGATGTAACCGGGGTTCTTTTTACATTTGCTGCTTAATTAGTTTAAAATAGAAGATAAGAAGAATGTTGTGTTTAATTTCATTATGACAAAGCTGAGAATCCTTCCACAAAAGCCATCCCGCTCACTGGCCTATCTGTAAGACATGTTTACTCTCGCCGGACACTTCACGGCAGGGCTGTCTTCCACGTTCGTTTTATAGTTGTGCAATTTATTGCTGAATTGTTTGTAGATGCTCGATCATTCGCAACACCACAGTGCCAGAGTACTTCGTGTTGTACTGAGTATTGTACTGGTACGAGAGTGAGAGGTACAGCTAGAATTTATTTTTACATGTGTGCTAATATGTGTACTTACAAACATCCTATATTTAAAGTCTGATTCTCCATATAAAATGTACAAAAAACCTAACCAAACCTACTGCTAGGCCTGTGTGTTTATAGTAGTATCCAAAAAAGCAGTAAATTAATGGGATCCAAGCATTAAATAAAGCGAACCGGTCCTCCGAGCCGTGAGAGTCTTCCAGACAGAGGTGCCTCACCTACAGCTACAGAACATTTTTAGCCGTGAATCTCTCTTCACAATCTGATTTAGATTAAGACTATATTAAATATTTGTCTTAGATTTAACTAGGCACACACACATCTCTAATTCTCTGTGGTCCTCTCCACTCACTGACATTTTTCAAATGATCATAGGAAAAATCTAAGAAGCAATACATCCAACAGCAAAGCCCGTCTCTGTGTCAGTCTCTCTCTGGTACATCTAACAGCAAAGCCCGTCTCTGTGTCAGTCTCTCTCTGGTACATCCAACAGCAAAGCCCATCTCTGTGTCTGTCTCCCTCTGGTACATTTAACAGCAAAGCCCATCTCTGTGTCTGTCTCCCTCTGGTACATTTAACAGCAAAGCCCATCTCTGTGTCTGTCTCCCTCTGGTACATTTAACAGCAAAGCCCATCTCTGTGTCTGTCTCCCTCTGGTACATTTAACAGCAAAGCCCATCTCTGTGTCTGTCTCCCTCTGGTACATCTAACAGCAAAGCCCATCTCTGTGTCTGTCTCCCTCTGGTACATCTAACAGCAAAGCCCATCTCTGTGTCTGTCTCCCTCTGGTACATATGACTAAACACTTTTTCCGTCACTTTAATATGACACGTAGACACTTGCACTATACACAACACTGTACTTATAGTTTTTAGGGTTTTAGTTTGTTTATGGTATGTATATTTAATTATTTATTTATTTACTTAGCTACCTCTACATAGTCTATGGATCAGTCACTTTCCATTTCGTTATTGATTTGTACCAGCTACAAATTTATATGTGATGAATAAACATTCTTGATCTAACAGCAAAGCCGGTATCTCTGTGTCTGTCTCCCTCCTATACTTGTTCCTGTAGTCTGTGTTGAAGTCAGCGCGCACACACACACACACCTGTGCCATGAGCATCACTTCAGAGAACGTCAAGGTCTCGTTTCACACACATGTCATTTGGAAAACTCTCTGTAAGCTTAAAAGACAAAAGAAAGAATTTGCTCGCGGGTTGCTAAAGAAATCCAGCTAATGAGGAACACATGGGAGAAGCTGCCACGGCTCCGAGACGTCACCAGCACTTCCCTTCGTGCCAGGAAGTTAATGGATGGCTTCCCCACAAAGCCAGACAGGGTTTCTAAACCTGTAGAGTAAATATTATTCCTGTTGTGGAGGTCTGACTGAGATTTATGGACGCAGTACAACCCTGATGCATAGCTCCTCAGCGCCCACAGCTCCTCCTTCATCAGCCTTTAGGCCAGAGGACAGAGAGCAGCGCTGATGGCCACTGCTCTTCAGGCAAGCTGACGACTGTTATCAGAGAGCATGTGAAGGTTCAGCCATTTAACTTCATCAAGTTGACCAAAGGTCTCGCACGCTCTGTGTCCAGGGCCGAGACAGGTGATCAATAAGCCCCGTCTGCGAAAAAAGGAACAGGAACAACTCGGAATCGATGTTCACGTTCACGTCTGACTGAGGTCGTGCTCAGTGTACACATTTTAAGCAGGCTCATTCCAATTCTAATATGGTCTAAGCTGTATTTTTTAGAGGCTTAGATTTCATGGGTGGGGCAGGAGGTCAGAGACATGAACAAGGCACCTGGCTCCACCCGCTGGGATGTCGCCTGCACGTCAGTCTACAGAAGCACTAGATCTTAGCATTCCTAGCGACCAGGCCATTATGAAAGTGAATTAAACTAATGCATCTGTCTCGTCTCGGTCCTTTCCGTTTGTAGCACTACTTACTGCTATGATCTACATCCGTATCTCTTGCAGCGTCACGCAGCCATCAGTCCCTCCTGCCTGTTGTGTTCTTCCCTCGTCCTCCCAAGGTCACTTAAGGTTACAGAACGAAATGGATCAGCGTGTCCTTTATGGGGCTGCAGAAACAACCCCCACTGGGTGGCCCACACTCCTGCTCTGCGCGGCAGCATTTTGAAACAAAATTACCTTTTATCTATAGCCATTATCGTTTCTTGTCAGCATAAGAAGCACTGAGCCATCTTTGTGATTTACTGCTAGACCAGATGTATTCCCTTCTCTGTAATCATGGAGAACAGGCCATACTCATGCAGTGAACAACTCCACCCTCCCTGGCAGTCGGAGCTGCGATGCCCTCCGGGGGACCCCAGGACGCCTGGCCCCAGTTCCACTAGTGCTCGTTGGACCAGCGGCGAGAGCTCTAGCCTGCCTCATCCAGCCTTGGACGCATGCAGCACTGTGGTGAGCAGAGGAAGAGGATATTGGCACAGGACAAGGGGAAGGAATCCGATTGGCTACAGGAGTTTCCCGTTTTGTTCAGATGCAAGCACATGCACAGAGGTAGGTTTGTGATGAACGGTGGTCAGTTTGCCATGGACAGAGGTCAGTCTGCATCAGCAGGTCATGCCCCTGGAGCCCTAGAGAGGTCGATGTCTGAAAGGTGTGCACTGAAAAACAATAACAATAATAAAGTAGGCAAAGAATATGGAAGCTTTCGCCTGCTCTTTCGCCTGTGATTACGGAAGAGAATTCCTTATCAATAAAGTGCAGAGATCGCACAAAAACATGTCTTTCGATTTTTCTAAAAGTCACACGTGACACGGGGCATGCCTGGGCCGACGTAGCGCTGGGTCTCGGGAGCAAAGAAACGGCGGTTCTGAAGCTCCTCATTAGTCAGGTGCTATTCTTCAGCCTTTATACTGCGACTGCATGCTGCATGTATTGCAAAAACATACTAAGTGCTAATAACATTCTCGTTCTCAAGCAATATATCATGTTTGCAGCACAAAGCGTGAAAGGTAACAGACTAGCAGACATTAGTGGAACCAGATCCAGTGCAATTACCACAATGGATTAAGAATTTTAAATGAAAACATGAGACCCACAGTGGCCCTTTGATCTTGGGCAGTCAGGAATCTCATTATGGTCACTATAGCTGGTTCAGGAGGAGCACAGGTTGAGGAATATTTGTTTGGACAGGTGCAGAGCACTGCTAGTGAGCTTTGTCCCTGCCACCGCCACTGGTAGGACGAGCTGTTAGGCTGCTCTTTGTTTGCAAACAGCCGCAAACGAAGCAGAATCAGAGTTAAACCTCCGTGCATCAGATGCCTGGAGCAAGGGCACAGAAGGTCCAAAAATACAAAAAGGTAGGTTGAGATCTCAGGGGACGGTCCCCAAGAGTTTGTTCATCCACAAAAAGCCAGTAAAGCTGATGAATTTCTCATCTTCCTCTGCCCACTTTTGTTGATACACGGCATCTGTTAGAGTATTTCCCACATTCACAAACTGCAACACTGCTGAAATAGAGACAAAACAAATGACAGCTTGCGCTGAAATGAGAACGTTTCATGCACATATTTTTACACCTGCGTATGTACACAAACCTCACCAGTTCATTAAAACAAAGCATATTCCACCTCCTCGAATTACCCGGCAGTACCCAGATGCATGGGGTCCTAAGTGCCCCAGGCGGGTCTGGAGCGTGGTCAGATGGCGTGGTTCTGTGTTCGCACCATGTGCCACTGCTGTGCCAGCACCACTGCAGCCGGCCCGGGGCCCTGGCAGGATCCGGCCTGCGGTACAGCCCGTTCTATCCATCACTGCCTACACTGAGCTGGCAAGAGTCCCCAGCCAACCCCCACAGAGTGTCCCCCCTCATTTTGTTGTTGTTTTTTCTGAAGGACAACGGAGGCAAACAGTCAACTGTTCTGGCGCATGTCAGAGACGCAGTAATGAATAGCCCCGCCCTCTAGCCCAACCCCCACCCTCAAGCCCAGAGATGCTGCCAACACAGGCCTGCTGTGATGAGGTGTTTCAGCTCCGATTGATCAGGCTAGAATAATCTCCCTCAGTTGCCATAATTCATAAACAGAAGCAGTTCTTTGGTGATTTTGATTTTAAAGTTTTGCTGGTCCTAAAAACAAGGGGACAGACCCACAGAAGACAGCACAGCCACACAAATTCAAGCTTAAGTGATGTCAGAAGCTTAGAGTAGTTTCAAAGCAGACAGTCTAGAAACTACCAGTGACTCCTGTGCTTAAGCAACGTCTGCATTATATATGTATGAATGCAGGAAACTTGCATCATCCTATCCCCATTCTCTCTCTCTCAATCACTTGTGCTGAGAGGAATTCTAAGAACCTCCACCCAGGAATACCACACCACCGTTAACACATTGATTTGCTTTTCATTGTCTCTGATTTATGAATAATTACAAATCTGAGACCCATTCAAAACTCTGCCCTGGATCACCTAAATCAAACTGACAGCCTCATTATTGGCTATGGCCAGCAGAGGATATCAGGAAGGGGGTACCTTATCACAGAGGGAGTTTTGAAGACAATGCTGCTCTATCTAATTTGGGGGGCTAGAATCGCTAGGTATATTTCCCAGACACTTCTCTCCCACTAAAGTCCTCTGGCTCCAAAACCTCCAATCTCATACTCACACTATCTCGATTTTTTTTTCAAAAGGCGTCGATATTGTACTCTAAAGAAACAATTTCCGTGTCATTCCATGCACAGGTGCACATATTAGTTCATTCCTCTCATCGTGAGTTCATGACCAGTAGATATACAAGAGGGTATTTTAATCAAACTGCTGTGCTGAACATAAGTTGAGGGCTGTGTTTACAGAAGCTCATCACTGCCGTTTTCATGCAAGTCGAGCGTTTCATTCGCAATCTGCTAATCTCTCCTCAGAGAAGCGTAGCTTTCAGCGGTGACCTTGGAGTGATCCGAGCTCGCCGCTGCCAGGGCTTCGCTGCGGAGAACATTAGGATTCCGGCAGCATTCTTGTGGCAGTTCTCCAGCCTTTTTGAAAGCCCACATATAAAAGAGCAACAGCGGCATCAAAGCGTGCTGAACAATGTGGAGAGGCAGCGGCATCGCTACCAGTTTAGCTGAGTAGCAGAGACTTTACTCAGGGTAAAGTCCTGGGTAAAGAAAAGCAGAGAACAAATAAAAAGAGAATGAATTTGGGATGCCTCGGTAGTATTATGTATACTACTCTATAATGTAGTGCCAAGTCGAAATGTTGAAGCATTGCTAACAGTGCTAATTTTTAATGCTAACGTCATAACGTCTTATTTTGGATTATAGCAACATGAAGTCTCATTTAAAACCTGTCCAAATGAGGACTGATAATTCTGCTCATTTTCCAAATAAACTCATGGGAGGTTTGCAGCTAATAAGGCATAAAGGTCGCAGGTTCATCACTACATTTAGCTCTGAATATTTATGACTTAACTCCTGGAAATATTTACAGTAATCAACTTAACCTACCACCCCCCAAAAAACAAAGTCAGCTCCAAGTGCGTGCATAGTTCACCAATATTTGCATTATACTTCTTCCATTATTCACCGTTATTCCACGTGACACCTCTTAATGTGAAGGCAAGACAGTCTGCCGACTTCTCAATACATTAGGTGAGATGGTAGGACTGCTTGGAAAATGAAACCACCAGTGTGCTCTTCAGCCTGTGTGGACAAAAGGTTGATTTCACAACGATCTTAGTCGAGATGCAGCTATGAGATTTCTTTGATGATCTTTCTGCAGACATACCAGCGCGACAAATGCGTGCCTTTCAGGTTAGCTCAATCGCGGGTTTTGTCTGGTTCACTCAAAGCCCAGAAAAGCACCTCCGTCCTACAGTTAAAAAAAGGCACCTCATTAAGGGTGTGGAGTAACAGATTTATGCAAGAAATAATTCAGGCCTGATTCCATGTCATGCAACATGGTACAAAGTGATAAGCATCTTCATTATGCATGGATAATACAACATTAGTCATGTGGAATTCAAAGCAGGAGTGAGTCTGGTTGCATGATTCACCCCAACAATCCTATTTGTATCATGTTAAATAAAGTCATAGATGGAAATGCACACAAAAATAAAAATCACTGTCTCTCTGAGGCAATTGCACGCGAAGCATCATATCGCGTTCAACTGCAAAACATATGCCATCGTGCACAGGGAACGCTATCTGCAACACTACACTCTTGTGATGTTAGCGTAGATGTTGGAGGTGTGTAGAGCACGCGGAGGCAGGATGCCAATGCAACGTTACTCCACATGACGCCATAGCCAACGTAAACATAAAGGCAAAACACAGGTAAACAAAACAAAAGACAACAAACACAACAAAACGACTGGGGTGGAAACACTAGAAACACACAAGACGTGTAACCATACAGGTCCAGGTGGAAAGACTCGGGTGCAGCCAGAGAAGGGTGGGGATGTACAAGACAGGGCAGAGACCAAAATGGTTCACTGTTCATCACAGACATCGTGTAGATGGTACTAGAAAGCGTCCAAAGTGCTTGTATACTCACTGCACAGTTGAGGAACTCGTACCATCTGACAGACTGCAAGCTTCTTCAGGTATAAAGTGTCTCAGATGCAAGACTACAGGAATCAGAGGAACCACACAGAACAATGAAAATATGCACTGCAGAAGTCCACAAAATGGTTCAACCAAGTGCTCTTGAACTTTTCACCAGAGGCATTTATACTAACTTTAAACAGTGCCTACCTTAAGCATTGTAATGCCACAGGTGAGGTGTGAACCACACAACCACTAACTAGAGAATCATATACTGTAACTTGAATAACACACTATAACTAAGGAGCTGCACACCAAACACACAGGGCTTAAATACACTGGGATAACAAGAGGATCAAACAAGAAACAGGTGACAATGATTAACAAGGGGCATGGTTACAAATAGACAGGCGGGACAAACCAAAATGACAACATGAGCACATGGGAAATGTAAACAGAAGCACATGTAACAAGGAAACCAGGAAACCAGACATGGCTGACAGGTGGAGGCGGGTCTAGATCTCATAAGTATACACTATTACTTTACACCAGAGGTATTTCTTTTCTAATCATTTTAAACAGTGCATACCTTAACAGAATAGAATACACTATAAAACTTTACACCAGAAATATATATGCTAACTTTAAACAGTGCATACCTTAATAGAATAGTATACACTATTGAGATTTGCACCAGAAGTATTTATGCTAACTTTAAATATTGCATACCTTGATAGTATACACACTACTGAAGTATATGCAGGGCGCAATGCAATAAATGAAGGGAAGAATCCAGTTGTGAAAGTACCAGGCTCATGCGGCCTGAAATATGTAGTACAAATATGCTTTACAAATACAATTCAAAACTGATCTCACCCAGAAACATGGAAGCTCATGTTTCACACTCACAAGGAAACAAAATGAAATGGGAATGGACATTTTGACAGCCGAAATATACAGAATAAAAAGAAAACTGAATTTACTTAATTACAAGCTCCTTGATACTGTAAAGAATCCTCCAAGAGCCACACAGTTTTTAATAAGAAGCAACCCGAATTTTGCTTTGAGGCACATCACTGAGGTCGAAACTTTATCTTAACTCTCGTTAGAGCTGTTTTGAAAAAAGTGTAAAGGCTTTATCTCACAGCAGCTGTGAGGAAAAGATACCAGTGCTCATTGAAATTCCAAAAAGCTCAAAACACCTGCCATCATGCGTAAACTGTGGAACTACCACAGGGTGCTCGAAAAACTGACATGATTTTGAGTCCAGGGCTCTAAAAGATTCTCCTGGATAACTAAGTTGTAATGAAGTCTGGCATCTCAAGGAAACACATACTCGATGAGTCTCTTTATACGGGTTAGTTAGCATTGTTTCTGTTTCTGTTTGTTTTATTGAGCTAACGTCAGACGTGAACATCAAGTACCCTTTCTGCATGGATATACATGCTGTTCTGTACCTTATTGGATTCTTCATGCCCTCTGAACTTGCGTTTGCTAGTTTATTACCCTGGAAACCTCACAGTCGTAGAAAGGTTGTGTGCAGCAACAGACAGGTTGAAACAGTCATACCAAGTATAAAGCACTCTTGTTCCTTTTTTGGTAAAAAATGACAGAGATGGCGATAAGAACCTTAAGGACAAGGTCAAAACACAATTATTAAGCACAATTATTTAATAATTTCATGAATTCACCAGACGTTGCAAACAACAAATTCAGAATAATTACACTGGGTAATGAAAGTTTGATAATTATAGTTCTAATACTTTATGCTGGTGTATATGGTTATTACGAGCAATAGGACTGGCAACCTTTAACCTTTAATTGTGTAATGTGAGCCTACTCAAATTTAAGTCTACATGGCCTTTTCAGAGCAGTATGAAATAACATACATGAGCTACATTCATGATGGACCATTATACCTAATGTGGCTTGTAAAAGTGTATGGCACACGATGATGGTGAGGAAGATACATGTTCATTATTAGCCTGTTAGCGAGTAGCCACATTTTCACACTTTCTTCCATATGGAAATGATCATGGTTCATTGTTTATCTTACATCTGACAAACTGCATGACTCTTCAGAATGTCTCTTGAGAACGAAATACAGTTAAACTCCAGTTCTAGATGGTATACATTACATACCATCTTAGACATGCTATTGACATCATTTTAGAACTGGAGTTTAACTGTATTTTTCTGTATTTTGATTAGAGTTAGGGTCAGGATTGCGGCTATCATAAGGGTAAGGGTTACATTTTGGGTTGAGGTTTGGGTTAAGATTAGGATTAGGTTGTAGATTGAGGATAAGGTTAGTTGGGTTGGTTCGAGGTCTAATTGCTGGTGTCTAACCCTTGAACTGTGTGAGTAACCCCGACTGCAAATATATTCAAACTCTCATTGATGATAATGTACAAATCTCTCTGCTGAGTACTCAGAGCGCCACCTCTATAATTATAACAACATGGCAGAGTCAAGAACATTTTGAGTAAAACCTTTTCCCCATTCCTTTTCCTACATTGGTGTCCTCGTTGACATTTTTAGGTAAAATATTCCTTTAAATGTCATTGCTTGCATGTCTGTGAAGGTGTTCAGGCATCACTCATTCTGTTTCATCTGAGTCATGGGCTCTTTACTGCATTTTACTGCAGTGGCACAGTTCATAAATCACTGATATATTGGGAACCACAGAAAATGCGGCTGGCGCCGTTTGGTCCGGCCGAGATCACACGCCTCCTTGGACACGACGCCGCTCCATGTGCGCTTTCAATTCGCACCGTGACGTGCCGTGGCGAGCCATGGGCGAAAATAAATAAGTAATTAAAGTCCGGGGCCAGTGACTGATGTTTGGAAGCCCAGAGAGGGGGCCGAACAATATTGGTGACTGCTGTGTAGCAGAAGCCCTCACATCTGTTGTGTACATTCATTTCCCCAAGTTAACCTCAGCGTAAGAGGTGAAGGAGATGAAGCCAACGGCCCATCTTTAATACAGCCGGGCCCAGTGACAGCGGCCGTGCTCAAATCCAATCGCTGGGGCTATGATTGCTTTGAAAGGCGGCCCTGAAGTCATCCACTCCCTTAGCGTCTTCAGTGATTACTGAGCTAGCAATAATCAAATCATATGAAGAGAATGTACTCAGGGAGCCAGTGAGATGCTGGCTGCACAGCAGGACAACGGAACAGGGTCATGCATGCCAGAAATGAAGAAGGAAAGAAAGGAAGGAAGAAGAAGGAGGAGGAGAAAGGCTTATGGCACCAGGCTAGGCCCTGAGGTCTGGGAAGTTTTGTCGGATGTTGCTCCACTCTTCGTCAAACTGGCCTGCACATGCTGCTGTGGCGTGAGCCAATCGCACAGCCAGGTGCTGCGTGCAGAACCCTCTAAACAAAATGCCCCTGGCAGCATGTGCACAAAAGGGGTAAAGCTGCCCGTGGCATGGGGGGGGGGGCACAAATGGGTTTGTGCATTTTAGTCAATGACACACGTTTATGAAGGTAATTACTCCAGCTGAATGTAAAGCAGAGAGCATGCTGTGTGCTTTGTGTTGTGACTTCACTAATTCTACTGTTTCCCATTGCTCAGTTTTACATTTAAAGTACATTTGTAATACCAATCAGATTTTCAACTTATATTTGAAATATTCAGCCTCCCTGAGGTGGATTTATGGTTTTTGCAGTCACATGATTTACTGCTAATTAAACCAGAAACCTGTTGCATTTGTGATGCTTCATGATGCTTATTTTGATGCTCTAGTTTTGCTCTGAAATAGAAAAGAGTGTGATTTTGCACTGCCTCACCATCTCCATCCATTTATTAAGCAATAGCCCCTAATGACCCATCTGTGAGCCGAGCTGCTGCTTAGTTCTTACACAACACACCATGCTTCCCTGCTACCAGTCCCACCTCCTGCTAATAGTCCACCCCCTGTTACCAATCCCGCCTCCTGCTACCAGTCCCGCCCCCTGCGACCAGTCCCGCCCCCTGTTGTTTGTTGTGGGAGGACTCCACCTGTCCTTCTCCCACGCAACATCCTCTGAATACAAATAAGAACAGTGACTATATATCACTGTAAGAAGCGTCTCACAAATAAAGGAAAGTGTGTGAAAGCTCAGATTAGCATGCTCTGTGTGATGGCAGATGAATGGTAACGGGCTGCAGATTACAATTAAACGTCGGCGTGTTCAGGCTGCAGTCGCGTGCGTTTTCCTAGGTTCCAATGTGTGGACGTCCCATTTTTCTCTTCTATGGACAAAACCAGAGTGACAAACAGAAAAATATGAAGAACCAATGGATCCATTTATGCAGAATAAACCATCTGCGTTGATTGTATTTCATGTGGATCGTGTGTAGGGGAGATGTGAGGAAATGTGGATTTGTGGGAGACATGAGTGGAGGCTCCTGGTTTTGATGTCTACACCTCTGCTCTTCACAGTGTGAAAAGCCTTTCAGAAGTCATCACTTCCCAGCATGCTCCTCTCAACTCTCCCAATCCCAGACCTCGTCCAGGCTTTTCAGCACACGCCTTCAGACACCAAAAAAACATCCTTCAAAACTAGAAGAGGAGTCCACTCAGGAGGAGTCCACTCACGGCAAACACTTCACCAATGATGAATTATACATTTACACTCAGCGGTGATGACCGAGAAAGAAAAGAAAGGCATTGTGGATTTTGTTGGTTGTTTAAACGCAGCCAAAACACAGCTGCTGGGGCATCTGCTAGCTGAAGACACAGCATGGCTATCATAATAATATCCAAGGCTAAGCTACACAACAGAGGAGAGCAGGGATCCTGTGTTCTTTAGCGTGATTAACACCCTCGATCCTGTAATTGCTGGTCCCATGCTGATGTCCTCAGTCTTGTTATATCAGTCCACAGTGCCAGGGCTGATCTGACCTATTTTAACTTTAGGGTCCTGCAATTTGCACTTCTGTGGTGTCAGTGAAACACTGCATGAAGGAGAGGAAATAAGTAGCATTTCCTATACTGTAGACTTGTTGTGTTTGGGGCTTGAACTGCAGTGGAAGGTGGCTTCCATTATAATAAGTATGGACATCACTAATTGCAGGTTTTAAGGTGGCATCTTAAAGTCCTGGCCTTCCTGAGCAAAAGATCTCTAAAATGAAAATTACAGGCATCCACAAATCACTTTAGAGACTTACCAACACCAGCCCCCAACCACAGCCACAGATGAAACTAACCATATATATTAAAACTGCAGAATTGCGGTGGTCGTGGCTGTGAAGGTTGAATAAATATACATGCTCTGATATGAGCTGGAGAAGGTGTGGGGAATATTGCCTTTGGAATTCCATTTAAGGCAGTGATACAGTGATGTCTGGTCTGGTATATGGATTTGGACTGGACTGCTCCTATGAAAGTCGACACTGTTTGATATATGGTGCAGGTTATTTGATTCCAAGGACATTACGCTGAACCATCTCCAGAAATATAAATGGATATAGTCATACAATCATATTTCTCCTGAGGAGAAGCATTCATTGCTGTATATGAGTTTGGTGTGTCAGTAACAGACTTGTCTACAGAGGCTGGTCCAGAGATCTCCATGGCCACCGATCTTTCGTTGGCATGGCATCCATTGTAATCTCCTTCTTTTTTTCAATAATATTTTATTCATAAATAAATCTGCATTTACTGCAAAAAAAAATCAGTAATGAACCATTTCTGAACATTTTAGTGACCCAATGGTGCGGTTTGCTCATACAACATACCAGCATTTAAAAAGGAGGAATATAATATTTTCTAATTACCACATTATCACTCTGCCTCGTTGTTATAGTCTGTGAACATAAATACAGGCCTACTAGTCACAAGTACTAACACAACCACTTATGATGTGCTACAGTGCTCTGAACCACAGCCTCACTACACTCAGGCCTTAGCAGTTACTAGTAGCTTTAGTACCGAAAAGTAACCTAGAAGCTGCATTAAAAAAGTGCAAACTGCTTTCGCGTGCCCATTACATGATAAGGTACAAAGGTCAAATTTAAAAAGGGTTGTAAGAGTGCACAGCACTGGATTACAGCCCTGAGCTGGGATCTGGACAAACAGGTCATTCTGTGTCAGATCGGGTCATTTACAGGCATCGGGTCATTTCTGCCAGTTCTTATTTTAACTGAGACCAAAATATCACGAACCACATCGCTATTCGAAAAAAAAAACTATTTCTTACTGTGACTAGTTTACAATTCCCTTTACGTTCCAGTGTGCATGTGTCGACTCAGTATTGTGCTGCATGGTTAGAGTATCTGTAGTCAGAAACAGGCTCAGCCTTGTGGATGTGAATAGTCGTGGCTTTACTGTTACAGGACAGTCCAAAAACAGGCAGAAGTCACAAGCAGAAAAAGAACACCATGAGAACTACAACAGAGCAAATCCCAACACTA
Organism: Brachyhypopomus occidentalis; assembly: GCA_020368025.1. Classification (NCBI taxonomy): domain Eukaryota; kingdom Metazoa; phylum Chordata; class Actinopteri; order Gymnotiformes; family Hypopomidae; genus Brachyhypopomus; species Brachyhypopomus occidentalis. The sequence continues at coordinate 924,972 of JAGXOD010000003.1, forward strand.
GTGTGGACAGGACAGGGTTAAAAATGTTACCAGAAACTCACATACAAGAAATTTTGAATATGCAGATGGTTAAATCGGGTTGAGCACATGCTTAGTTCAGGTTTTTCCATGAACCTGGGAAGTGTACATTCCACGTATGCAGTATCTCACACTGGCAAGGTTAAAGTGGGATGATCAGCATAGCTGGGTGGTTTAAAATGTGAAAAGCTGCTTTAAATTGTTTGTATCCAAATTGTCAAATTGTCGCAAACGGCACATGCAGATTGATTAAAAAAGCAATTTAATCAAAAATACTTCAGAAAAGATGTTTCTGCTATATACATAGCAGAGAAGTTTGCTAGATATGACTGATGTGCTGGTCTGCACAAAGCTGATGTGGTAATGGCTGTGATGCACAGACTCTAAGACTGCAATCTTACAATTAAATTTGTGATTTCATGTAGAGAAAGATTTTGTAAATGCATTACTTTCACTCATTTATTTATGTTAGAGGAAAACAAATAGTCCCCAGATCCTTTAGTTCCATATGTGAGCATTTTATAGATCAGAGTGGAACACAGTCACGGCGATCTGCCTGGCCTGTCATCTTCCTGTTCTGCTGCTTTAAAAAGAATCTCAGTGAACCGAGTTGTAAGTCGTAGTTTATATCTACGCCCTGGGAGAGTGTGAGAAATCCCCTCCACACTAACTTCAAAATGATTGCAGTTACAGACTGTAAGTTAACAGTGACATCCGTAGGCTGTGGCCCAGTTGTGTCATCTTCTTCATGATCTCAACCCAACAGTTTGATCAGTCATGAGAAAAAGAGAGTGGATCCGCTGGGATCCACTGGGATTTATCCTCTCATAAAATGACCAGTTCAGTTTCTCTGCACAGCTTCTAAGAAAATTGGCCAAAACTGAACAATGCCTTATTTTGCCTATTTCGTCTGATAATTTGTACATTTGTGTCGTGTACAGGCTCATTGAGAAGTCAAACACCATGCTGTTTCAGACACATGTATGAGTAACCCGCTCGGCATGAACCGAATGAATTCATCAGGCAGGTCGCTGACACTCATTCTCACCGCACAATAGCAAATTCATTCAGTACATGGGCAGCAGAGAGGCAGAGGTTGTCATTAGATTACCTGACACTGGCCATTAATATTAAGGCTCTAGCTACCTGAAGACTGAAGGTATGATTATTTAGTAATCCCACATGGAAGAATTCATAGTCACGTTGAAGGTCTGTAGGAGCAAGAGGATTCCAGTCACTCAGCATGCCCAGAAAGTGCTGGAAATATATGGAAAGACCTACAGGATCGAACAGAAGTCTTAGTCATGTCAGGGAAGTGATGTTGAAAGCCTTCTGGGTGTGAGGGCCCATAATGCATCCCATAATGCATCCCATAATGCATCCCTGCTTCAGCTTTGGATTTCGGCTGCTTTTTGATCCTTTTTCTGGCCGTGGTGTGGGAACTGGAGGTCGACACATCACTGATCACATGGTGTGGGAACTGGATCAGGGTGGAGTTCACCACATCACTGATCACATGGTGTGGGAACTGGATCAGGGTGGAGTTCACCACATCACTGATCACATGGAGTCAAGCTTTGAGGAGACGTTGAGGAACAAGACTTGTGTCTCAGAACATATCAATAACCTAATGGAAAACACACACAAACGTTATCAATATTCATATGCATTACTGATTTATTGTGTTGGTGATTATTAATGTGCTCTGTGGAGTTATGTTTAAGACTTTTGAACAGTATTGGATATGTAGACAAAAGATCTGGTGAGATTTACCAGGAGTTCAGTAATTTGTGTGCAAATTGTGTATGAAGGTAAGCGTCTGTCCTGCAGTACACGTTAGCTTACATGATAAAACCCTAATGAATTAAATTACACCTAGTGAAGTCATAAGTGAAATTAAATTAGAATTTCAGTATCATAGTCTAATAGTGAGCAATTTCTGTAATCCGCCATGTATTATTAAACTTACTAATCATAATGAATATAGACAATTACACCGTCAATTACTAAACATAGATATTTGCCTGATTCGTGTTATTTAAATATATATTTAAATATTGTGCAATTACATCAATGCAAAAAAAATGTACACAGTGCTGACTATGAACACATTCACTTGGATGATTGTGAGGTATCTAGCTGTAGATTACTGCAATCTTTATGCTTCTCAGAGAATTTGCCTTTAGTTGTTCTGACCTTAATCCAACCTTAATCCAATAATCAGACTGAAGAATATTTATACGCTGATGTGTATTTATTTATTTAGATGCCATCCCTCATTCACTTTCCAGACCATATCCTGGGCTCATTAAAGATGCAGTTAGGAATTTACATGCACCAATGGTTAAAACCATATCTCTTGCTGCTGTTGTTTTGAACGTACCTTTTCAAAAGTCTTCTCACCACCTTTTCCCTCATTAAAATACATGTTTTCATAAAAAAAAAAAGGTTAAGAAAACAAAATAAGCAAGCAGCCAGACTGAGATGGTAAGATCGCCCATGCGTCGTTTTCAGAGCCGTCCTTCCCGCATCTAATGGGCTTAGGTTCAGGAATTATTCATTTATGAACTATTGGCAGGCAGAGAGAGTCACGGGTTCCCTGCTTGTGCATGAACGATGGTTTCGGCTGCAGTCAGCGGAACTACCTGGGCCAGCGCCGACGGACCTGGGCGGGGACAGCACCGCTCATCTGACAGCAGGGATAGAGAGGCTATCGGTTTGATTGGCAGGAGGAAGGGCTGCGTTACCCACGGAGCCCACAGGTGAGGGCCAGGCGGAATTGTCATGCGGGTCGGGCAGCCTGCTTCATTTCCTCGCCTGTCAGCATGGACAAGCAGCAAGAGCAACACTTCTGACATCGCCACCCCCCCCCCACCCCACCCCTCCCCTCCCCCGCTCTGCTTGACGTGCTGAATAGGAAATCAGACGTAAGGCGGAGCTGCTGCCGTTGGGGGCCTGAGCCAGTCTTCCTTAGCTCCCTGTTATTTCTGAGACAAATAGTTAAAGAAACATGCCAGGTTTCCTTATTACTCAGAGCGTGAGCAACGGTTCACGCTGGGCTGTGTTTGTCGGCGATCTAACCACTGCTAGTTTACTCCTCCAATTTGATGTCGCTCTTTCTGGACTTTGACCAAAGGCTGAACTCAATCTCCCAAACCTAATCACCTTCGCCTGTTGCGATTCGGTGCAGGTGTCAGCGAACGTGTGACGAGAAACCAGAAGAGCCGCGAAGATCTTCTCCAAGGTCGTTCAGCGCCAGGCTCTGCTGGGTTCCTCGTGGATCTGCTTCGACTTCTCTTGGCTATGAGCTCCATGCTGTGCCGGTGCTGTGACCTGCTGTACTCCATGGGTCCCTGCTGGAAGCATTAACTCTAATGAGTAAGTCACTCACCAGCGCCCCTGCTGGCAGGTGAGGGCAGATGAAGGAGACGATAATAAGGAAGGTCAGTGTGTCTGGAATCCACAGAGCGTTTCTGTATGGAACTCACTGCATCTTACAGGTACAATAATGTTAGATAACTTCACTATACTGTAGCCAGAATATCTGCTGAATAATATAGGAATCAAGAGCAGCTGTACACAGAAAGAGTTGCAGCTATTTAATCCATTTAATACTCAGAAGTCATTAAAGGAGCTTTAAAACTGAAAAAAGTTCTAGACTTTTAGATATTGCATCACTTATCTACAGACGCCTAAAAAATCTATTCCTAAAATGTTGCCATCTGTTTTAAAAACAGAGTATATTATTTTTTCCTGCCTTAAGCAGTGAAGTAGAATGTGTTAAGACCAAAATGAAACTTGCCTTACACAAAAAGCCACTGTCACTCAGAACATGTCTGTAGGCATTACTGCTCCTTATTCAAATATGAAATCCAATCAAACGTTAAATCTCGATTTTACTGAAAATTTATAGTGGAGAAGTTATACCCTGACTCAAAATAGTCTCTCTCTCTCTCAATCTCTATTTGCATCCTGGAAATGTAAACAATGATTCACATATCCAGTTTTTTGGCTCTTTCTTTGGAAAGCATTGCTTGTGACTCAATAACAGAGGCACTCTTTAAACTGAGGGCTTCAAACCAGCTGAGAAATTCCTACAGAATACAACATGACACCAAAGAGCCACCATTGATGTCACCTCCCCTGTCACACTGCTGAAATCCCTTCAACAGAAACCCAGAGCACTTGCCAGGATGGTGGGTTAGTGGATAGTGTCTTGGGAGACCGTTTATGCCCAGGTCCACTGCTGGGACTGGTTTAGATATGTTGTTCACTCTCAGTCAGTACCATGGCATCTTTGGAGAAGCATTTCTACGGGAAATGGAGTTGAAACAAACACGCAGTATCACTGGGCCTGTCAGACAAGGTGTCATTTCTTTGCATAGGAATCTCCCAATTTTCTGCAATGCCAGCACAGATAAAAGCATTAAATCAGAAGGGCATCAGCATTTCAGTGCATTTTGCAACTGGATGGTGTGGAACATACATGTGTAACTAACAGTCAGAATTTGATACTCTACATGTTAGCTACTCTACATGTTAGCTACTCTACATGTTAGCTACTCTGCATGTTAGCTACTCTACATGTTTGCTACTCTACATGTTAGCTACTCTACATGTTAGCTACTCTACATGTTTGCTACTCTACATGTTAGCTACTCTGCATGTTAGCTACTCTACATGTTAGCTACTCTGCATGTTAGCTACTCTACATGTTAGCTACTCTACATGTTAGCTACTCTGCATGTTAGCTACTCTACATGTTAGCTACTCTGCATGTTAGCTACTCTACATGTTTGCTACTCTACATGTTAGCTACTCTACATGTTAGCTACTCTACATGTTAGCTACTCTACATGTTTGCTACTCTACATGTTAGCTACTCTACATGTTAGCTACTCTGCATGTTAGCTACTCTACATGTTAGCTACTCTGCATGTTTGCTACTCTACATGTTAGCTACTCTGCATGTTAGCTACTCTACATGTTAGCTACTCTACATGTTAGCTACTCTACATGTTAGCTACTCTACATGTTTGCTACTCTACATGTTAGCTACTCTGCATGTTAGCTACTCTACATGTTAGCTACTCTACATGTTAGCTACTCTACATGTTTGCTACTCTACATGTTAGCTACTCTACATGTGCAGACGTGGGCCTGCTGACGGAGAGCAGCCGTCGTGGGTGAAGAACGTGCAGGAGGACGCAACGCAAGTCTGCAGCTGCAAAGCTCAATGAAACCAGCTGAAGCAGAACCCAGTATAAAAGTGCACTACCCAGAACGAAAGAAACAGGGAGAATGAGTGGCAGCGCTCACACAAACCTAAAGGGCTTTAGAAGGAAAAAAGACCATAACACACAGGTGGTGCTGAGACTCAGGCGAGACATGCACCACCTGGGGAGAGAAACCCAAACACGGAACATGTGTAACAGAAACAGCCACTTGCAGTGCGACTGCCGTCCACCGGGGGCGCCCCTCTCTGGGGCCCCATCGCAGTCGTCCTGTTGTCATTATATATTTAGTGTTGTTTTTCATTACAGTTGTCTTCACACTTGACTGGAAGGCACCTGAACTTTCCTTGCAGGCATGCAGCGCTGCAGGCAATAAAAGAGTATCATGGCACCGCACTATAGTGGGAAAACAGCTCAAATGTCAAATGTCCTGATCAAAATTCCTCCAAGCACCAAGCATTTGTCTCACTAATAGACACCTGACCTTTATGCTAACGTAACACTCAAATTCTTGATGTGTTGTCAAGAGCACCCTGGGTCAGCAAAGGTTAACCTGATTGTTTTAACCCCATATGCCTATATAGCGTAGCTGAAACTCAGTAGATTATATCAGTTTCTCAAGGTATTATTAGTTACCAATTTACACTGTGCAGTAAAGATGTAGGCGCAGATATGGAAGTGTTTCTTAGTGCCTGCCTGAAAAGATGATGTAAGCCTCTCTACACCACCTCTCTGCACCGCCTCTCTGCACCACCTCCCTGCACCACATCTCTGCACCACCTCTCTCTCTAAAGACTGTCCCATTGTCCAGAAAGATTAACTTTAGCATTGTCCTTCATATTGTTTACTAAACCAGAGAAACATATGAACCTTTCACATGCTAGCAGAGAGAAGAAGTGGAGGAGAGGTAGAGGTGGAGGTGGAGGAGGGTTAGAGGCGGAGGAGAGGTGGAGGTGGTGAAGTCTTTGCCTGAACGAAGGCGCCCATCTCCCCTCTTCTGTCCTGCACGGTCACCACTGTGAAGAGTCTGAGTCTTCTTCTGTGCCAAAAATGGCACTCAGGTAAAAATACAGCTTCTTTCAAACAATAATGACTCAAGTGGAGGCATAAGATCAGTTAAAAACAACTTAAGTAAGAACGTATCTACTAAAGATTACTTAAGTAGTGAGTTACTTCATGTCTAATTTAATAACACCGAGCTCTATTCCTATTCCTTTTCATCCCACAAACTACAACAGGCAGAGATTTTAATACTTTTTTATGCTGAATATGAACCTGGTTTTAAAATATTTATATTTGCCATGGATTTTAATTGACAGAGGATATAAACTGAAATATAAGTACACATTACATATTTATAAGAATGTCTGCTGTCACAAGTGAACAACATGCAGAAAACAGGAAAGAAGCACACAGAGTCTCCAACTGAAGCGTTTCATGAAAGTATCGAACACAAAATCAAACATGAAAGTGCTGCAACTACAATAAAGGTTCTTCAGGGATGCGAGAACCTCTCCTACACTGCGCAGTGAACTTTGTGGAAACACCAGGAGTTGGACGAAAATGTGCCAAAATGTGCAATGGATTAAAGCACTTTCACAATGTAATGGGAAAATGTTTACAGTATGTAATGGAGTCAACATACATTTTCAAAATGTAATTGGACAATGTATACAGTATGTAAAGAAGTCAAAGTACATTATTTTCCTTGCCACCATTCTTGGGTATGACTATAAAGTGGCTTCTTTTGAAGCAACTCGTAAAAGCAAAAGTTACCTTAGTAATGTAATGGAGAAAAGGTAGTGAGTTATCACCCACCTTTGGTTCCAGTCTGCAGATAACTGCCCCTGCTCTCTCCAGGAGGGCAGGGCAGGAGCCTCCACGTAGAACAGGTCTCATTTATCAAACAAGGCTAGCAGCTACCTAGCAAATGCTATACCCTTTTATCTTTGTTCAAAAAGTCAAAAAGCTTAAAGAATGGGCTACATATATATGTAGTCCATTCTTCAAATGTTTGGACTTTTTGAACCAAGATAAAAGGGTATAGCATTTGCTAGGTAGCTATATATATATATATATATATATATATATATATATATATATATATATATATATATATATATGGAATCAGAGCGTGTGCAAAAGTAAATGAACCACAGCTGCATTGCTAGTGTAAGTTAGGTAAAAGACTCAGGTATCTAAAACACTCAGCATCTAGGATAAATGTACATAAATCTGCAATCCATAGACGTGGCATTCATGGGAGAGCTGCTAGAATGAAGCCTCTGCTCTCGAGAAAGAACAAAGTTGCCCATTTAAACTTTGCCAGAGAGCACTTGGACAAACCAGAGGCTTTCTGGAAGTCCACTGTCTGGACAGATGAGTCCAAAACGGAACTATTTGGCCACAATCACAGGCATCATGTTTGGAGAAAAGTCAACACTCCATATAAAGAGAAGAACTTCCTCCCAGCAGTGAAGCACTGTGGTGGCCGCGTAAAAAGTCATGGGCCTGCTTTTCTGCCTCCGGTCCTGGACGACTCCATATTATCCTTGGAACCACGATTCCCAGGCCTATCAATGAATTCTTGACCAATCTCCTGTCATCAATCAGGGAGTTGAGGCTGGGACGGAAATGGATTATGCAACGATCCAGAGCAATCCAGCAAAACTACCAAGGAATGGTTTAAGAGAAAAAACAATTTGTACCCTGGATTGGCCTCCTGGACCGCAATGCCATAGAAATGCTGCTGTAAGATCTGGAGCAGGCGGTAGATGATGCCAGATGTCCCTCCGACTCTCAGCTGGAGTTCTGCAAGGAGGACTGGGCAGCATCCCCAAAAGCAGGAGGAGGAGCCAAAAGCTCCTAACTGAAATATTCACATACTTTTGCATAAATTATGAAAATAAATATATATTTTTTGTTTCCCTTATTTGGACGGTCTGCTTTAGTTTATGTGTGTATATATGTGTGTGTGTGTGTGTGTGTGTCTATGTATATAATATATGGGAGAGATTTAAAATTGTAGTTTTAAGTACAGAGAAATGAAGTTTTGCACAGAGGCTTCCCTGGAACTACAGGAATCGCTAAGACGTTATTCTATGACCATATTAAACATAGTGTTGGCAATGTGAATTCTTCTCAATGCAAATTCCTCTCAAGATAGATGAGTCAGCCTAGCAGACTAACATACACAGACAGAGACCAAGAGTAATGGTGCATTCAGATGTAACATCCCTAGCTGTGTAAAAATTCAAGTCACGACCAAATTAGCAGAGATCCTTCGACTCCCTGAAGGCCTTCTGCAGGTTTCATGGCACCAGTGAAGAGATTTCAGCGATGCCACCGTCCATATGGGAGAACTGAAGCTGCTGAGAGGTTCAAAATAAACCAATCAGAATGCAATTAGCCTGCTGTCCTGGAGCTTTTCCCAGCAATCTGACAAAGCAGGAAACAGGCGCATTCAGCAGGAGCGAAGGCAAGAATAACACAGGCAGCGCACGTGCACACGGGCAGCGCACGTGCACACAGGCAATGCAAGTGCACGTGGACAGCACACATGCATACAGGCAGCGCACGTGCACGTGGGCAGCGCACGTGCACGCGGACAGCACACGTGCACGCGGACAGCACACGTGCACACGGACAGCACATATGCACACATGCAGCGCACGTGCACCACAGTCAGTGCATGTGCATGCAATCAAGTAAACAAAACAACAACAACAACCAAACACTAGACGTGGGCTCCATTTGTTCCAAAAGGAACAGAGAGTGGGGTGCAGCTTTTACTGGACAATGTTGTGGGGGGAGAATTCCAAAAGTTCAGACCATGCTGGAGCTGTTTTTCAAGCAACACCTTGCTTTTTAACTTGTTACTGTGTGATTCATTAAAGATCAATGCCTTTCTTTACCTGAGAAACATTTATCTTGGAGCTATTTTAACAGCATGGATTTTTGTCAAATACAATTTTCCTCCCAAGTTCTCTATAGATTTAAACGTGCTTTTTTCAGATAATTTCTTTGGCGTGATGCTGGTGACTGAACACAAAAAGAACCCACAGCAGGTTTGCTAATGGCAGCATGGGATGTCTCAGAGCATTACCAAGATGTCTGCAGGACATAGCCAAGCTCCCTTAAAAGCACTGAGAGCTTGCAGCACGCCCAAAAAGCCAGACGGACAGTAATCACACCTCATCCATCCGTCTCAGCCCTCTCCCCCTGGTACGGCCGTCCTCCTGAGGCAGCTCGCACAGCAACGGACACCCAAGTTCAAGCTAGAGGAGAACACACACACACACATATGCTAGGTGAAGATGAAGACGCACCGACACAGCAGTCACAGCAGGAGTGTGGCTCTAACGGACCTACTGATGCAGCCAGCCAGACGGGGGTGGGGAGGGTAGGAGGGGTGGGTGGGGATGGTGGGGGGGGGGGTTTCTAAGAGGATGCTTTTGGCTCTCAGGATGCTTCAGCATGTTCTGTATGTGGCATTCAATTTGGAGGGCTGCATCTGGAATGGAAGCCCAGTGACACACCAGGCTGAACACACCAGGCAGAACACACCAGGCGGAACATGTCACTAGGCAAGACTGAAGCCCCCCCACATGCCATGTGGTAGTTGTGCACAGAGGTAGTCGTCCACAGAGGTAGTCGTGCACAGAGGTAGTCGTGCACAGTGGTAGTGATGTAACTCAGGGAAGCCTTAATCTGGCCACGTAACATGAAGGTTTGTTTGCAAAAAAACATCCTCTGCATACGCGATTATATCTGAACGCAGTGCATCTACAGGACTTCACGTCTCATAGGACAATAGCTGATATATAATAGCAGAAAGCACATTTGAAAGGGGCCATCGCTGCTGAAATCAAGAGAACTGCTAGTGTGGCCCAGTGCCTGAGCTTGGAGGAGTGAGTCTCAGCCTCAGAGACGCTTTTGCTTCTCCTTGATTAAATTGTTTCCCATACGTCGCAGATCTGCCCTGGCAGCTGATCTACACTCTCTCCCTCACCAATAAAGCACCGAGCGTGTCAGCCGAGAGCCGTCCACTGAGCGTGCCGTAATCTCGGAGGCACTACCGGGCCGCTGTAGACCCAGACTCGCCCCCCCCTCCCCCCCACTCCCCACGTCAAAACTCAGATTTATTCCACTCGGGTTTTGTTCCGGATCTCTGCATGAACCATAAACCAGCAACACCTGGAAAGATTAAAGGTACTGTGCAGGGAACAGAGAACAGAGGCGTCTGCATGGGCATTATCTGCATTCTGCATACAGTTAATACATATTGCAACTAGAAACCCATGAGAATTCCTCTTTTTCAGGATCCCTCATTCGCTTTCTGACTAATGAGAAATATGTCAGTGAGCAACCGCGTAATGTGCACTGGCAAGCGTGTTGCACTCCGACATTATTAGACGCCATTTTCCATGCTAATGTCTTCAGACGCGTAGGTAATTTAAGAGCCCATTATGATGCCTAATGACAACTGCAAATTCGAAAGACAATTTAACGACTGGACAGCAGCAACACGTTGTGTGGGCTGATCGAAAGGAAACTCAATAGATGCCAGATTATGATGTTATCAAGGCTGCACATACCAGGTCTTATCTGATTAAAGGGATTTGACTAATAGCCCCTGGCAGCAAAGTTTGCTAAGGTGCCTCGGGCAGGACACGATCCATTATTTTCCCATAATCCCTAAAGCCTGGACGGCAGGAGAGAAGGGTCATTAGACAGTTGTAGTAATGGCCTTATTCGCATTTGGTGGATTGCCACGTGAGGTCCTTTTAATTGTGGATAAGCCTCACTGGCTTACACTCCTCTCCATATACTACACATATACTCCAAATAATGTCATTTTGAATTTTAAATGCAGTCTTTTCTTTTTCATGGCAAACAATATAAATTGTAAAAGAAGTCAATAACAACCAGTGGAGCTATTTTCTCTGTCATCAGGGGTTAGAGGGTAATGAGACCTTCACGAACAGCAGATGGATTCTCACTCTCTCACTCACAGCAATCCTGCCTTCGCTGGGAGCAGTTCTGGCATTTCTTAGAAATGTTACATAATCTGTTATTATTAAAGCAATCATCTGTTCTTCTGTTATGAGTTGCAAATCTTGCCCAACCTCAAACAAACTCGTTTTTTTTAGATGCTCCAGTAGTGATTACAGATCATTAGGAACACATGTACTTCGACTCACCCAATATGCCAAACTGGCTCTTGATTTTCTGCTGGTAAACAATATTACAACATATTATAATTCTGAGTATCATTATAATGATGAGTATAAACATGACTATACAGAATATCATTGCAAACTGTCCTTCATCCTCTACCGGTTGCTCCTCTTCTTCAGACCCGTTCTGCTGATCTAGAGGTTCTTTGTACGATTGGGTCTAGACCACAGGGTCTTCCTGGGAAGGTCGGCAGTACCATTAACCGGACTTCACTATTGACGTTCATTTTGTTTAGCTATATGTGTGCCCACAGAAAAAAACATTTACGGATTCACTGTTAGTGATTAACAAATGATCGCAGGTTTTCGAGGTCAACAGATGTACTGTAAACACATTGCTGCACTACTGCATTATATTTCATTGTTGGTCCCAATTGTTCGTGTGGGTTATTGAAATTTTGGCAACAGTAGAGAATTTCAAGTGTGCTTATGGACATATCTTCAATCAGTCATCGCAACAGAAAAAGGTTCCGCGTATAAAAGCCTTCTCCTCTGTGTCAGAGGCCACTAATATGTGCATGATTGTCGGCAGCAAGCAGGGATTTAATCGCTGCTTAAGTCGTGTCTTTCTTTAGTTGTTTTGCACAGAAAGCGCTGGAAACCATGTCACAATGAGTGTGTTAGAAGACCCACTTCTACACACACACAGCCCGGGGTTCAGCAAAACCCCTCCTCATGAGTCAGGAACGAAATAGATTCAAGAGCAGTGAAGCAGACCGCAGTGATTGAGGGCTCCAGTCATAACACAGTCGTTCAATTTCAGAGAAAGACAGAGGGAGAAAAAGAGAGGTAGGGAAAAGGAGAGTGAGGGCGAGAGAGAAAGAAAGACAACATTCATATTTGTAGCAACTAAAGGCCTTGTTTTAAATGTAATGCCTGTCATCGTGTTTTTAGTGTCTGCCATGTTAGTGCCTGTCATCATGTTTGTAATGAAATCTAAATTGAGGTTTCATAGAGAAAATCAAGAAATACTCATTTGTTTTAAGTTATGCCTTTAACCAGGCAGTAAACAGAACTTATGTTCTCTGGCAAAAAACCTATACATAATTTACATTCTTTAAATAAGTCAAACCATGTTGCTTAGAATTCGAGGGGCAGTTAAAAGAAGTAAAACAATTTCTGTTAAACATGAAGGTTGATCTTTTAGCCATGGGTTGGTTCGGTAGACGAACGTTAGCCACATGCATTGTTAATGCACATGACAACTCCTCCAATGTCATCAAGCCACAGCTTCATATCTGACTGCATTACCTCTCTGGCTTTGCCTCAGTGCACCTCAGTATCGCTGAATTTAACAGAGTGAAACAAATGGGGAATGAAGAAGAGGACTGAAGGTTTTCTGTGATTTCTGAACGCATGCGTGTCCCCGAGGACCTCCTCCCAGAGACAATGGGAGGGTCAAAAGTGGAGCTCCAGCCATTAACTGATTTTCAGCTAAAACCACAAACAGACAGATGCTCCACACTGACTCACCGTCATTAGCCTAATATGACACATTAGCATGAATTATGTGCCTGGTTCCCAGTCGTAACTACGGCTGCCTTCATTAAAAGGTGCAAGGAGGTTCCAAGCTACAAATTTTCATGTGTTCTTTTTTTTTTTGGCAGGGGGGTGCAAGGTCATTTAATTAAGTGCATGATACCAGCAAATACATCAGAAACTATGCTCCTCAAAACACTTCTCCATCACTGAACACACAGCGCAAACACACCTTGGCGGCCACACAGTGGTGTAAGCTACAGGTAGAGGTACTTACCAGGTCTCAAAGCGACCTGCAAGCCTGTATGTAGGGACTGTAGTGTAGGGACTGTAGTGTAGGGACTGTAATGTAGGGACTGTAGTGTAGGGACTGTAGTGTAGGAGTGTAGGAACTGTAATGTAGGGACTGTAATGTAGGGACTGTAGTGTAGGGACTGTAATGTAGGGACTGTAATGTAGGGACTGTAGTGTAGGGACTGTAATGTAGGGACTGTAGTGTAGGGACTGCTGAGCAAATCTTTCATGCAGGACAAACACTATTCATCATCCTCACGTTTGTTTTCCCATGTTGTCATAAATGGGAGTCGAGTTTAAAGGCACTACGGCCAATCAAGTGCCCGGACTGTCCAATCAATTACTTAAAATTAGAAACACCAGGACCGAATTTGGTGCGATTTATGCACCTCTGCAGTCCAAGGGAAAACGACACTAATGGCAGACACTAGGACCCAGCAGCCAGAACACACTCAGGTCTTATCAGCATGAACAAAGAATCGCCTCCTGTTTGACAGTGAGATCCGATTAGGCAGATATAGACTAAATTAATTATTTATGGTGCAGATGTGCAGTGCGATGTAGTGATGAATATTGTTAATAATATGATGATATCACTCTTAAGCTGGAATATCATGTACACACCATTTACATTAGTTTAAACACGCAGCTCGTTCCACTCTATCTGTTAAACTTCGTCAATGCTAATGCAAATTCACTGAAGCCAGAAGTCTGTGCTTATATTTATCAGACCTCTCAGCGTAAGAGCAATGATCTCAAATCAGCCCCTGTCCATATAATTCTATCCAGAGGGACTCCCTGTATCATGCTGAGGCCTTTGATATATGGGCTATGGAAGAAGACACAGGTCCAACGTGACTGAGCTCCCGAGAGAAGAACAGGGCAGAACCGGAGTACAGGACGTCCTTTCAGCTGCGACAGTGACCCAACATCGCTAAAACTCACGAAGCACGAGCTTTTCCTTTCTCCACACCATTGTCACCGTGTAAAAACACGGACGTCTTCCGCCGACGCCACGCCGTCCCATGGTTCTATCTCTATGGCGACGGCTTCCTGTGGTGTTGTTTTGCTTTCGGTTTTGCTCCTAGTCTCTCCTCTTGTTTGTGTCCTCCCTGTCCTTGGGTTGTTGCATTTGTCTCTCATGTCCCCTGATTGTCCCGTCCAGTCCCTGTTTGCCACACCGCTGTGGTGGTTGTTCTGTGTAAGTAGCACTCGCGCTGACTCTCACTCGCGCTGACTCTCACACGCGCTGACTCTCACTCGCGCTGACTCTCACTCGCGCGGACTCTCACTCTCGGCTTTGTTCACCTGCCTCCGTTACTTCTGCATTTCCCATAATCCTGTTCTGTGCTTGGGGTTTGTTTCGATTTGGCTTTCTCATGGATTCCAGTTGGGTAGCCATGTGCAACGGTACTGGCTTTTTGACCTCGTACTGTCATGGACGACGGTTCTGGATTCGCTCTGCTAAGCGTTTGCATCCTTCTTCCCATCAGTCATTGCTACAGGGGAGCCATGACGACATGATGGCGGGGGGAAAACGTAGGAAAACGTTAAAGATTTCTTTTTGGTTACTGTTAATGTTAGGGTTAAGATTAGGCTTAGAAAAATAATATAATATATATAGGCCTATGTGACTCCATGACCTGACAAGGTGTGTGTGTGTGTGTGTGTGTGTGTTTGTTTGGGGGGGGCTGGCGAGAGAGACAGAGAGAGCAAAAGAGACAGACAGAGAGAGAGAGCAGGAGAGAGTGAGATAGAGAATTGGTGTTAAACAGGAAAGAGGGTCAAAAAGGAGAGATGTGGGTCAGTGAACATGCTCCATTTCAAGTCTCATTAAAACCAGCCAGGTGCAATCCTGATTAGAGGCTGCTACACTCCCCAACTTACACTGGTCATGTTTTAACTGATGAAGACACAATATGAGTACAAGTACGATAAGAGATTCACCAAATGAAATCAGCAGAAGGTGAGACCTTACGAGAGAGACAAACCAAGAACCGTCAAAAAAACAAAACAAACAAACCCCCCCCGCAGATAATGCAAACTGTAACATTAATAACTATGTTGCCATGATTCATTGCATGGTTGTATCATGACCTGAAGTGTCTGAAGTCTGATGGGGGAAAGGTGACCTGAATATACACAAACAGAGAATAGTCAGGAGTTCTAGACATCTTCATCATCCTGGAACTGTTGGGGACATGTTCATAGTCACCCTGCCCTCCTTCCCCGTCTTCTCTTGTACAATAGCATTTGAAGCCGCAGTGACATGTCACGGCAGGCTCACTGTGGCATTATTGCAGCATTCGCTGGCAACATCATCTCTCTTCATCCCAGAATGTTATTTCCATTTATTAATTCACTCATTTCTTCATTCGTTCGTTGGTCTGCAGCCTGCTGGAAAAATAACGGATTACAGGTCGTCGTATTTGTAGATGACCTTTATGAAGCCTGTGATGCAATTTGTGATTTCCAAAAGACGTCGATATGCCTAAAAAACATCAAATAAAAATCAGAGTCCAAAGACCAATTCTGTTAGCGCCTCGCATTACCGTTAAGGCCGTATGCTCCTCCCCCCAAAGGTCCCGATCCGGAACCAGCAGTCAAACTCGCCAAACCTCCATTCTGTTTTCGTCCTCGTTTTGCGCTTTTGTGAGTGAAGAATGGATAGAAGCATCACAGCGTTTCACTCTATAATCGTGCAACGTTTTTGAAGCAGGCTGCGTCACAGTATCCACGGCAACCCCTTCCGACTGATCCATCTCTGACAGGTTTTAATGAGGTCGCTGGGCCCGCCTCGGCATGCAAAACATCGCTCGCTTTCGATTCGCTGGGCTCCGCCACGCACCCAGGAAAATCACATCCTGACTCCCGAGTACGACTCTATAAATTACGACTCCATATACTTGTCCCATTACTGGCATCAGTGGTCAGGGAGGATGATGGTGGATTATCCAGTAGAGGGCTTCCTGAAGAGCGCCTCTCATTGAACTGCCCCTGCCTGACTTCCACATGAAAGAAATGAATCGATTAATCAGTCCCGAAGCAGACCTGTGCAAATTAGGTCTCGGCCAGCATCTCCGTCCCACACAGGGAAGACGGTTTAATCAACACTCACCGAAAGGCCTCCCAGCACAGCTTCCCTCCCACTTTCTGTTGTATATTTATCACCAGACCAAATGTTCACAGTATTCCCTCTGGGCAAAGGGCAACGGAACAGACCCAAGACAAGAACTCTGCACTTCTTTTCTTAATAAGCATAAAAAATAGGATCGTGTAGTGATGCACGTGGACTAAAATGCTGTAATATTTGAATGCTCGTACGTCACTGCGGCCTGTGAACAGGAGTGGCCAGATACAGAAGCACGTCCACAACGCTCCTGCGCGGAGGTCCACTTCTCTGCCACCGTGGCCTTCAGTCGGTGGTACTGGTGAAAATGAGAACATGAGTGGACATCAAGGGCTTCATGGCTCTTCTGCTTGAAGCACACAAGCAGGAGATGCCTGATGGCATGTAGAGCAAACACCAAACATCAATACCAAACACCAATCACCAATACTGAACACCAATACCAAACACCAATCACCAATACCAAACACCAATCACCAATACTGAACACCAATACCAAACACCAATCACCAATACCAAACACCAGCGCCAAACACCAATAACAAACTCCAATGCTAATACCAGATACCAATAAAGACAGGGAGGGCTCACCAGCAGGTTTGAAAGCAGAACCTCAGGCGGGTTCGCACTACTGAAGACGTGTTATGAAGATGTTTCAACATCATTTTAACTTGTAATGAAATTTAGGACAATATTCATGGCTGTATAACCCGAACCATCATTGTCTATGAGAGTCTCTAACTGTACATAACTACTGTGTGTGTGCAGGACCCTGCAGACCAGATCGTCCAGCACGTGATTAAAAAACGTATTTGTGCCGCCATGTGAAAATGTGACTATAGCAGTAACAACAGTTAAAGTAACAATACCTACATAATAGAAAACCAGTGCATACAGAGGGCAGAGTATTAATGCAACGTTGCACATTAGTTTCCAGTATATTACACTGTAATAAGTGATAGTCACACTGAACCCATGGAGATGTAATGGGAAGAGTTACCAAGTACATTAAATTGAAATGCATGACAAGTCTTCTGCCATTTTTATATACTGTGTAATGTAGAGCAATGTGTAGAACAGACAATAAAGTGTTTTTTTAAGATATGTAACTAATAACCCTAGTGCAAACTCACACACACATACACACACACAATACAATGCCATCAAGGTGGTAGGTGATTAATTATTGGTGGCTTCTAGTAAATACTGATTTAGGTTCTAAAACCCCAAGTTGTCTCTTTTGCAATGATGTCCTCATGCTGAAAGATCACTAGAGGTTTGCGCACAGAGAAAAGGAGTCTGATTAAGTGAACCTGAGTTTCATTAAGGGCACTGAACCACCCCGTGTGCTCAGTCCCTTTGTGTGAGAAGCAGACGCTTTAAAGCCACAAGGGCACTGGAGGAGAAGAGAGAAAGAGAGACAGTGAAGACCTTCCGACACAGCTCAGTGGAAATGGCTTGCTGTGTGCTGCACAACGCGTTGTTTGATTTTTTTGGATGGGGGGAGGCGGCAGCATTGTGAATCCTGACCAGTCTTTAACTTGATGAATGTCCCTGTATGTTTTTTTGTGGATCAACACATTCATGTGATCCACCAAACCCAAATATTTTGGGTCAAAATAACACAAGTCCAGTCTTCAACCAGGTAACATTAGGATTATAGAGGTGATGTGTAGCAGCGTAATCACAGTATGGCATGTACTGCTTCTACAGACAGAGAGGGTTCTGACTAATAACATAGTCATAGTCTGCCTCTGATCCCCTGCAGAACACAATCCAAAGCAGTTTTGTACAGACACACACAGACACACACACACAAGTAGGTTGCTGTACTCTACTGGAGCCCTTCGCCTGAGAGATTCCAGGGTCATGGGGTCAGAGCTGGGCCGCAGTCTAACTGTCTCAAAGCAGGAGCACAGACTCGGCAGCGTGTGAGTGGGGTCACCTGCAGCCTCTCAGCTCGGGGCACAAGTCCTCCGGCCAGTTTTAGCAACATCACATTTACGCCTTCACCAGACATTTTTCACACTGCAAACAAAAACACCAGTTTTAATCTGTGGGTTATAAGCTTTGCAGTTATAAACAAATCAGCGAATAAAATCAGTTACCAGTTTATGATCTTTGCACTCAGAGAAAGTTCATTCTTTCTTTATGGTTTTACAAAATGCATTTCTGTTTCTGCCACGATGCTGTTCTCATCCACTAATAGCTTACACAGTAAATATGAGTACAGATTCCAGAACATCACAGCAGCAAAGCACAATTAATAACACATGTGCTTATTTGAAATACCAAACAGTATGTATGTGCGGCCATGTTGACAAGAATAATATTCCCAGAAAAAAAAACACAAAGGCCACACTTAAATAATGAGGCAATTACAGAGAAATGGCACTCTTTAAAAAAATGTACTGATCCAATTATCTCCAGCACACAGGCCCACAGCGTAATGGCCAGTAGGAACTCTGACATGGGCTTCAGTAGCTTCCTGTAGCCACAGGATCCACTTAACCTTCTCTGGGCAGCATAATGTGTGAAATCAATTTGTCCACGACTACGGCGAAAGCCCTGACGTGAAATTAGACTTGGAAGATCCGTTGCTGAATTGTTGGAATGATGGAGGAATAAACAAATTCACCTCTGCATCTCACTGCCGGAGAAGCCAGTACCTCAACAGCAGGATTTGACGACCTGTCACACAGGACTGACTCGGGACTGCGAGAGGAATATAAATACAGTATTTTAAAAAGCTTGTATATATGAAAACATAAAAAAATATATACAAGCCTAGTTTTTCCATTTTCTGCTAACAACATCTTTCTCTTCCAGCATAATGTTCTTTTTTTAATCTCTTCTACCACATAGGACTGAGTTGTCTTGTACTGTGTGAAGCTTCCTCTGCCTCCCGCCCGTGCCAGTCAGGGTCTGGAGTGACTGTGATCTGCTTTGACCAAATATAATGCTGAGAACTTGCAGGAAGTCTATTAATGTGGGCCTAATGGCCAACCCATTACAATGATATTAAAGTCTTCACTGTGAAATCCATTGCTGAAGGGGGGGGTGGAGGAAAAAGGTCTATGGAAAATGTGCTGTTTCTCCATTAGCTAAGTGAATATGAATGGCTTCCGCGCGTTTGCGTGTGTGTGTGGGGGGGGGGGATTTGCTTACTTTGCTTTTATCAGCTGTTTCTAAAGAGACAAAAGACTCTATTTAGAACTCAGAAATACATATAGAGGTGCTCAAGTGCCAGATAAACACCTATATATCCCAGCATGTGTCATCTGATGTGTTTACATGTGTTTACTGTGTGCTGCAGTGCTGCAGTAGAAAACCTTAGTGTTTAGCAGTGAAAACACACACACACACACACACAGGAAATGGCATCAGTGCTGCCACTGTAGTTTCTCTATTATTATTATTAATAACAGGCTGGACTGCAATAGCACAATAAAAGATTGATGACCCTTCATTTTGACTCTCTCTCCTCAAGCTTTCGCAGGTTGAATAAGAGCGTCCAGAGCGTGGCCATCCATAGAACATGGACACAACCACACTATTCAGGATCCAGCCAAAATAGGCAGGTGAAGGCGTCAAGGGGCTAGGGGAGTCTCCTAGGGGCTATGGGGGTCACCTAGGGGCTAGGGGGAGTCTCCTAGGGGCTAGGGGGAGTCACCTAGGGGCTAGGGGGAGTCACCTAGGGGCTAGGGGGAGTCTCCTAGGGGCTAGGGGTGTCACCTAGGGGCTAGGGGGAGTCTCCTAGGGGCTAGGGGAGTCTCCTAGGGGCTAGGGGGGTCACCTAGGGGCTAGGGGGAGTCTCCTAGGGGCTAGGGGGAGTCACCTAGGGGCTAGGGGGAGTCTCCTAGGGGCTAGGGGGAGTCACCTAGGGGCTAGGGGGAGTCTCCTAGGGGCTAGGGGGAGTCTCCTAGGGGCTAGGGGGAGTCACCTAGGGGCTAGAGGTGTCTCCTAGGGGCTAGGGTCTCCTAGGGGCTAGGGGCTAGCGGCTAGCCACATCCGTGCATCAGTGGCTCGAAAAGTCACAGTACACTTTGACATCTACAAAATAAGGAGGAAATGAAAAAACATTAAGCAGAGCCTTTCAGCCATTATGTACAAATATTTACAGGTTCATACCAAGAAGAAACTCTCCTACCTGCTTCCAAAGCCCTTCCTAAAGCCAGACCCAAACACACCAATTTACGAAATATAAAGAGAATGAGTCATGTCCTTCAGGTCACGTTTCGGACCAGCGCTGACATGGCCCGGGATGGTCCACTATTGGCCCTACAGCTGTGCTGCATGCAGTCCAAAGGACAGAACACGAGACGGGTTGGTAGAAGCATGATGTAATTAAGAAGGTGGAGTCATTAATTAGCATCTCCTCAGCCAATCGATTTGCTTGTCAAATGCTTTTAAACAGCTGCATTAAAAGTAAAGACTAAACACAGAAACACAGCAGAAACACGGCAGCACCAAAAACATTTCACACAGTACAAAATAGGGCTGTCGCAAACATACACACTGGCACAAATACTCCCATACTTCCTTCCATATACGGTCGGGAACTGTGCTAATGTTTTTCAATTCGCTGTTTTACGTTGTTGGAGTTGGGGACAAACATTTACAGAACACAGAGGAGCTTCAACAGAGTAGAAGGTCCTGGTTTTAGGCCTGTCCTTCAAAATACATTTTTGATCCTTAGATCAACTTTAATTCAGCTGTAATGAAAGGAGGAGTGACTAGCTGGGCGTCGCCACCTTCACATGGATCTTCCATTTCTTTGCGCCAGTCCTTCCATACTTGTGTGCTGCACAGCAAAATGCACTTTGTGTGGACATGAAAATACCTGTATGTTACAGCCCTGCACTTACAATGTATCACCAATCTTTGTGCAGCCTAGAATGGTGTTGAAGCCCATTCTGAAACCCATTAGAAAACTTTGCAGGCCATACAAGATTGTGTTGTGTTATTGTATTGTAACTGTGTGGTTGCTATTACAGGAAGACATGTGATCAGCAAAACCACTTCACAACACACTGTGGAACCCTAAGGTGCACTGTGTTTATTTATTGTAGTTTACTGTGCTTCCCATATAGAAGTAAAATATATCATATTAAGGCAAATACCCATTCAGTACTGTCAAAGGTGTGAAAGTTATATTACATAACATCATAACAGAAGATAATTTGATAACTTATTTCTTGTCATATTATGATATGAAATCATTATACCACCATGTTAAAAAAGTGGGCCATTAAATTTTTTCATATTATATGTGGCTGCTTTAAATAAAATTCATAGTAGCCTCAGGGAATCTTCTGGGCCAAAACATAATTAATTTCACATTCTTCTCCATATAATTAGCCAAGTAAAATAAGTAAAAACAGAAGCCGCTCCACCATCTTAACCTGGAGTCATTAAACCATCGACTCTTTGCTTGGTTTCACTGACCATCTGCTAAGGCAGGAAGAAAGCAGTCGAAAAGACGCATTCTGCTTCCGGGTCATTGCTACAGCACCGTGTCTGTGAGCTTAGCCGTCTGTTGCTGTGGGAAAACTCCGCCGAACCACAGCACAATGTGCCCTGCTTACGAACGCCGGTTCACACCCCCGTATTATGACTCCATAATGAAGAGTGTGACCCACACGGAGCTTAGACCCGCCCCCGCGAAGGGGAGGAGGCCAATTAGAGCGCCACCCTTCGCGTCGCCTGACACAGGTCGAAAGGGAGGGTGAGGCAGACACAGGCCAATTACACAGCAGCGACGCCATCAACCCCGGTACTGATGTGGGTGATACTTAAAAGATGCGACTGTTGTTATCAGAGCCTCTGTGCATACACGGAGCTTGAAACGTCGGCCTCTGCATGTGCCCTAACAGTGCCCACGACTTGATAAACACCCGCTCAGCGACAGAAATGTCCCATTAGTAAGCTTGATTCATCACACCTAAAAGGGATAGACTACGCCGTGCATTCTGGCATAAGGACGACGTATAACTTTCTAACAGTAGTGCATTAAGCTCAGGGTATAATATGCAGACGCACTACGCTCTCAGCACCCACTCTCATTAGAAGCACCTCCTCTGCAGGTGTAATATGCAGACACACTCTGCAGGTGTATCTTCTTGGACTCAACAGCTCCTCATTTGTTATCCACAAAATTTATGACGGCCATCCTCCACCTCATTATAAATGGTAAGCTGTTAGCTGGATACGTCTGTGTGACGGATCACACTAACCCATGCAGTGTGTATGCTTGAACACACACCAACACCGCTGTGGCAGTTCAACAACTACTACCACGTCAGAGATAGTGCTGTGTTGGGGATGTTGTGTCCCCATAATGATATTTAACAGTGGTCCAGTGGTCAGAAGGTGACCACGGTTTAAGGGGGAGGTGGCCCCACAATTGTACGCATAAGAGCTGCACCTATGAGATAGGGGGAGCTACTGAAGCTGGCAGGAAGTGCAGGTGCAGAGTACACGGTGTCCAAATGAAAGGATGAGCTGAAGAGTTGTGCCTCCATCTCAGGGCCAGAGTTGTGCCTCCTGTGTCTTCAGGGCCAGATCGCCCAATGCTGAGGTCCCACATTAAAGAGTGAAGCTTGTCTCTTCACCTTGCAGATGTCTTTTATCGATTTTCCCATCGGCGTGAACGGCATGAGGTTCAGGTGGGCTGTCATTATCGTTTTGGGGGATTTACGCCATAATTTCAGTGCACTGGAGAGTGAAACTCACTACACACACACGCGCGCACATGCACACGAACACGCACGCATGCACACACACACACACACACACACACACACACGCACACACACCTGCTGATTCATACTCTCTTCAGAAGCTATTCAAGATGGCCCATAACCTGTTTCTATTGCTTTGTCAATATCTGTTTGGGCAATGTCATTGTTTGCTTGAATTTGTTCGATGTCATTGTTTGTTTGGAGTATTCTTGCTTCATGGATCTTTGAAAATCTTCTAACCAGGCAGAAAATTAGGGCATTAAACCAGCCCAAAATTATCTTTCCATATGACCTCATTTATAAGCAGATATTTGTATGCTGGATGTTAGACAAGACATGAGAAAAATGCATATGCTGAAACCAATAACTCCATGTTCCATATCATCATCAACTTTTCATGCAAGGAGTGTGCATCATTGTATCTTATCTTATTGTGTTGCATATATATATATATATATATATATGTGTGTGTGTGTGTGTGTGTGTGTGTGTGTGTGTGTGTGTGTGTGTGTGTGTGTGCGCTTGCAACGCAATATCCTTTAAAGTATCTGCTGTAAGCCTCTGACTCCAAACGCAGTGAAGCAGTGGCCCCTATGGGTTAGCCTCTGTAAATCAACGTCGCAAGGTTTCTTTGATTTTATTTGGTATTGCATAAATACGTGTACGATAAGTTTAAACTACAGTCCCAACCCTCTCGATACTTTTACGCTATTTCTGTCATTTTGATCATTGACATTGCTAGTGTTTGGCTGTTTTGAAAAGGTGATGACAGCCTTTCAAAGTTCATTTATTTGAAGATAAATGCTTAGATAAATCATGTAAAAGTTGAAGTATACGTGCAAGGTCCGCTGAATATCACAGTGCCCTGTTGCGTAGGTTGGCAATGTCGCAGACATGAGAGGAGAGATACTAAGATTCTCCACTGTCAGTCTACGTTGTTAGACTGCCGAGTGGACAGCGACAGTTCTGAAGCTAGCACTGTCCCTGGTGCTGAATTTACAGACACGAAACGGAGAGATGAAACACTCCAGTGTTCGGATCTGACCTGCTCTTCTTTCTTCCCGCGCCATAGTCCGTAACACCCTAACTTATTATCGCCGTGTCTGACGTTGGTCTTTTCTCTTCTTTGACTGAGCACCGGAGTGTGTGCGACGCCGAACATCTTCAGTGCATGTAAACTTATTCTTGCATAAGGGGAAACGTAATGACTTTGAATCCGTTGTCGCTTAATTTTGTAGTTTATGTGTTCGGAATCTTTACTCTGAATTCCCAGATTGTTGGATATGAAACCTAATGGCGTTTCTCATACACCTGCAGTATTTGGAACTTGATTGAAATTCCACTCAACGCCACGCGCGGATGACTAGGTAATCAGGCAATACCAGAAGGAAGTATCATTTTTACACCTATTTTGGATCTTTTCCCTTTTTGCACATAGCAAAACAAGCGGTCACTTAACTCCGATGACCGGGAAAGGATAAATATGTTCACGTATAATATATCTTTCTGGATATCTCATCGCCCAAGTCAATCTCAAAACCCTGGGGCAGGAGCATGACCAGTAATCTTTTTACATTTTAAATTCAAGATACGCGGATTATTTCGCCTTTGGAGTAAGAGAATTTTTCGACCAAGTTCTGCTGGAATTGTGATTTTTGTATTCACCATCACTAAGGTGCTCTGGGCTCTCTCGCTTCCGATTCCAACAAAGTGGAACCAGACATTTCAACGCGGTGAGTTGAAACGTTCAGTGTTCCGTGTGTTGTCTATAATACGAATACAGCTGAATACGAATACAGCTAATGTATATGCATGCAAAAGTTATTTGCATGCCACCTTCCGCTCTAAATTGACTATTATTCAATTAAATCTTCTATGACTCAATATCATTTCTTGTATGTCCATGTTTGTTATAAACGTTTATTGTTCAGTAGGACGGAGCCGAGATATTCCAGGTTATATATACTGCAGCGTTTGCTTCGCGTGCCGTGAACCATCGTCGTGTAGCTTTTGCGCTTTAAGGTTCAGGGTTTTGAAGTCACTCCACGGTCGCGTGCCATTTCATGCTTAATCTCTCGAACCCTCACGAGGGAAGAAGCGTTTGGATCAGATCCCACTGTGCTCTCCTTAATGACTCAGAAAATATGGCAATTCCTAGAGGCTGTCGGAGTTACTGAAGTTCACAGGGTGACGATGCCCACATAAATCCATTGCACCCCTAGTTACGTTGCGTTGGGGAATTAGCAGCAAACTGAGGGGCAACATGTTGCGTACGTCAGTGATGTGCATTCCAGGAAGACATATTCTTTGGCCGTTAGCACTTGCTCATTTTCACAGTTTCAACTGTTTTGGTCATTTGTATGTTCTATACTTGTGCTAGTATGAGTCTTATCAGAAGCAAACGCAAGATATTACCGGTCTTAATAGCTCAACCCCCACCCAAAAAAACGCACTTCTCTATCTCTCCCTCTTTCTCTCTACCACCTCTCCGGGGGGGGGGGAGATTGCACGCCAAGAGATACATCCATTTGCCACCAAACACTTTATCAGTAGCTTCCCTTTTATTTCCCCATAAATAAAATGCTTACTGATGTTGTTAGGGTGATGCGATAGGCTAAAATGCGACCATCAATCCACAAAGTTGCTTTACTATGCGCTGGCGTGCTTGTTTTAAGCTTATGTGAAAAAATAAAGCAATCGTATGCAAAGAGCTTAATGTCGTTTTTAGTAATAGCAGAATTAGTTTCTTTGACGTCTGTGGTATTAATAACCCACGCGGCCATCAGTTGTGAATGTGATCGTGATGGATTCGACACTCGTCAAGTAAAATGAGCTATTAGCAGTACGACCACCTTAGTATTACACTCTGCTTCAAATGCAACAGGACCGCCGCGGCGAAGGATGGGCCTCCTCTTACCAGTGACCTGCGTCGTACTGCTCGCCCTCAACGCCGCTGTCTTACCAGCCTCTGTCGGTCCCGAGGACTACCCCGCGGACGAGGCCGAGCGAACGGCCAGCAATGACATCATTTTTGACGACTATCGGGGAAAAGGCTGCGTGGACGACACTGGCTTCGTGTACAAACTCGGGGAACGCTTTTTCCCCGGTCATTCGAACTGCCCGTGCGTGTGCACCGAGGATGGCCCGGTGTGTGATCAACCCGAATGTCCGAAAATCCACCCGAAGTGCGCAAAGGTGGAGCACAATGGTTGTTGCCCAGAGTGCAAAGAGGTCAAGAACTTTTGTGACTACAGAGGAAAGACGTACAAGATACTGGAGGAATTCAAGGTAAGATGCTTTACGTTCTTTACGTTCCGATCTTGGTCATCAAGATGCGCAGCTGTAATGTGGTGCTATCAGACATTAAACTCATTTCAGTGCTATTTCAGGGCTAATTTGATCAGTGATATCAGATGTGCATTCAATGAAATCCCAATGATGGAGACTTTGGAAACGTAGCCTTGTCTTTACTCCTCTTCACTGTCTGCCTATAATCACAACAGGGATACATTTGGTATATATTAAACTAATTAAGGTAGTTGACGTGTATAACGCTGATCTTGACAGACCCCCTACCAGTGATAACAGTGCAGTATACCAAATATATCAGATTCTAGTCCTACTGCAGTGCCACATATGCAATTCTATTTTTGCCTGTATATATGTGCATCCTAAAGGGATGTGGAAATAGTGATCAACACAATTACTATGAAATTACAATCCATAAACAGGCTTTTGAGCAGTGGCAGGCATAAATCTCTACATACATGTTAAGCAACCAATTTTCTGAATGCTGATAAAAGGCAGCTGTGGTCTTTTAAATGGAAACTTCAATCAACATTGCAAATGATCTTAAAATGACTTCCTAAAACTATACACAGAGTACAGTCTGGGAGATTAGGTGGAATGAATGTGACAATTTGTGTATTGCAGCTCAAGATCAAACACATATAGTATAAAAAAACACCAATCAAATAGAAAATTGCTCTGTGTGTGTGTGTGTGTGTGACAAGTGTGTGTTAACTTTGAAGCCACTGGCCGCACCAAACTTATTACAGGATGTCGAATGTGTTTCATGAGATCGTGACGTCCGTAAGGTTTGACACACATGCACACAGCGTATCTTCTCGTGGGAGAGTTATCACACTAAAACAGAAATCCATCACCATAGAAAAGCAGTTCTGTCATGCCTATGTCTACCTGACAAAGCAATCCATTTGATTCCTGTGTGCATCAGTGAGCATTTTTCTCCGTGCTTTAAATTTGGGATATTTATATTGATCGCTGAGAGACGACAAGCCAATCAATCATGCGAGGGGAGCACCAAAAGACTGTGCATATCTAAAAAGATCTGTCAGTCTAAAACAAATACACCAACACTCAGCACACCTCTGCTTCATTAACTGTTTCCTCACCTGTTAGACACTCTTTGGAAGCCCGAGTTTACTCACTAATGCCAATTTATGGACTGGCAGAACCTACAAAAACAACTCAGACACCTAGCTGGTTTGAACAAGCTAGCTCGGGCTTAAGAGTCAGTAAAGCACATTTAAGGAAGGTGCGGTCTTGATTGTTGGGCTGGAAAACGAATGCACCAAGCTCGACCCTGCTCGTGTTTAGCCGTGGTGTTAGGCTAGCTCAGTATGCCACCAAGTTTGAGTTCTGAGGTTGTTTGCAGAGAAAACCATACGTTTCCCGGTTATGCAGATTACTCAGTGAAGTTCTTGTATTCTGTTGTATCATCACAAAACTGGACTGCTTGTGAAAGTGCTTCCAGATAAATTTCTCAAGAGAAACATATCATGGCATACATATAGAGTTATGGAAACTAGTTGAGGTACATGCTGAGGGGAAGTACTGTATTATTGGCTGGGTACTGTATTATCCTAGCCTATCATTCAGCAGCACTCAAAGACCCTTTGGTGGTCAGTTTGTCACTCCTGCACAGGTCTCCTCTCTGAAGAAGTTGGGCTTGCACTGCTTGAATGTATTTGTCAATTATGTAACTACGTAGGTGTGGAAAATTAACGATTCATTCAGATGCTGAAAGGAACAAGGGGTAATCTGTACTATAAGTGAGATCCTACTGTATGAATACATCTCAACACATGTAAACACTCATCAGTACAACTGAGTCTTTGTAGCCCCATACAGCGCATCAAAGACAGGAAGCCAGATCCTTCACACCTCCCGTAAATGTGTGGTATTGATTTTACCTTCACGATGTACTTTTGGGTTTTATTTGTCATGATATGAAAAATAAAATCAACTCACTAAAGAGCCATTCACCAAGGCCAGGTAGGCATTTGTCTTCTAAAGCAACTTTAATACGTACTCTGACGTACTCCAGAACTGTAGCTGGAGGCCAATGAATCCTATGACATCAGTAACATAAAAGTCAGTTTTGTGGCTGTTTTTTTTGTTGTTTTTTTCAGTTTGTTTGGTTTTGTTTTCCCCACTACAGAATGGCACAAAAGCTCCCTGGTAAACAAACAGGAGCGTCAGATATAATCACAAACAGGTTACAGTGCAGTACAGGCCCCTGAGGACTCAGACCTCCCTTTCTAAGTTGCCAAAGGTCTCAACGAGGCTCGCGTCATCTTCTCACGTTTCAGAATTGTCAAACTTATCGAAATCTATGACCAGAACCTGGAGAAGACCCTGTCTCAGTGTTTTGGGATTTAGCCCTGTCTCAATATATGAGCAGAACTTGAAGATTACCACACATTCTTTATTAATTCTGTCTTCATATGCAAGTCTAAGTAATTTAGATCAGCACTCTGCCTGCCGTGTGATTATGTTTGATGTGCAAACATGCAGAAGGAACACAGACATTGGGCCGTTCGTGCAAGAAATGTGCAAGATATGGTCTGATGTGAAATCAGATTAGAAATCGTCTCGCCAAAGTCTGGACAAGGTGACGTCAGATGAGGAGATACGTGTCATGATGCCTGCACACAGGACAATGACTTCCAGAGTCAAGATCATGAACATACATAACTGAATTCTTATTGAAGGTTAATTAGTCAATGTATATAAAACCAAATGGCATTATCGTGGCAGAGCGAAGCAGATTAGATGAATGTCACGATTTACACTGCTGAGAGAGAAGGGCGGAGTAAAAAAGATGTATTCCAATGTCAAAGCAGAATATCGCAACATGATTATACAGGAAGTTTAATTTTGGATTGAAACTCAAATTTCATTCATCTGATGAAAATGATTAACTAAAGTGCTCACAATCCAGTTGTACAACCTTGCTTTGTTTTTGGAATAGCTGCGTTTCACTTGTGGTCTGGACCAGACGGCGCAACTTTAGTTACTTGGCACCCTTCACACACAGTGAAAAGTGAAATTCAGCAATTCAGATTCTACATTCAGTGGTGAACGCACCAAGTCCTCTTAGATCGCTGCATCTATCGAAACGCCAGTTTAAGAATGAATTTGAGGTTTTACCTGAGGACAAAAATAATTGCTAGGGCGTCACACAAGCGCCTTTGTGTTATGAATACAGCCACACACCCCACACTTTACTACCGTCAGACAGTTTAACAGCCCACAGAAATGTTGAATAAATATTTCATACCGCACTATTGTTGTGCGAGTGCCTAATTTTTTTCTGCTGCTTTAATAGATTGTGGGACATTAGATTTGAATCTACATCTCTGTCTAGAAGAAAAAAAAGTAATGTATTTGTCTCTTTATGCATACTGCAAAATTACCCAAGTTTAATATTTAGTACCCTCAAAAAGTAGACAATATCACAGGGCTGTACATTTGCCGTGTGCCTTAACGTTAAACGTCAGCAGTGTAGAATACAGCCGATGCTCCAGCAGGGAGAAGCCTGAGGCAAGATGGAGACAGAGTTTTACTATCCAGCCATTAGTGCTTCGGCCAACCCAAGGTCCTCACATCCACGCTGCTCCTCCACCATTCAACTGAGTGTGTGATGTCTGCCAGATTACTATTTGTCAGCCTTAAATGTTACTAAATTCACCAAAGCATGAGCCGTTCCCAGCTTGGCTGATCAGCAACTTGGCAATCACTGACAAGACAGAACTTCTGCGCTCCTTCAAGCATTTTTCTGTCATGCTAAATTATGTCCCAGCAATTTTTTTTTACTTCTTTTAAAAGTAGCTCTGGCTTGCATCCTATAAGGTGCAGGCATAACTATAATTTGCCATGTGAATGTTTCACTCCGGTTTTGAAAGACATTAGTGACCGAGGGGCAAAGGCTACAAGGATTACTGCTTTACCACAAACTCCTCAGAGATGTTTAATCAAATCGAATAGCTGCAAATCAAGTGGGTCTACCTGTTTCCGTGTAACAGTCTCAGATTAGAAAGCATGGACCATAGACACACATACAGACGACAAATCAAGCGCTCCATTTAGCCCAACATTTAACAAGGCCTTTAGCTGTCTGACATGAAGACTGCATTAGATGATTAGCACTGGAGGAAAGTGGCTAAGTTAAGCATCGTATTGCTAATTAGGGGCACTGGGATCAACTCCTTTAATCTTATATTTAATCCCTCCCAGGTAGAGAATGGCTGGCGTGTAACATGAAACTGATTAGCTGCGTGTTTAGATGCATGTTTTTTTTTTTCGGCAGCTGTGTTTGCCCATGTAAATGTAACAGTGTGTCAGCTCCACCGCAACCTTCGGTCACATCCCTGAGAGACGAGGACACTTCCCATCATTCTCGGCGGCATTCTTCTGGTGTTATCGATTTCCCTCCAAAACAAGACGCGTTATCGAGAAATCTCACGTCGCAAAGGCGACGGGGGCAATTAGCGGAACACGTGCGGCAGACGTGCATTTCTCATTCGTCTCTCAGGCTAGCTTGTTCAAGGCATTAAAGAGGCAAGGTGTATCACGTCAGCGCTGGTGTCCGGAGAGAATTTCAATCGGTCCCTTTGAATTACAGAGAGCGCGTTGAAGTCCAGCTGTGAGCAGGGAGTAAAGGGGGCTTCGTGGCTCTAATTAAGGGAAGGTGACAGGGTGACCTTTGGTGCGGCCCACTCTGCCATTTCCCTAGGCGTGGGCACGGTGCACTTTGCAGGATCATGCGTTTACCTGGCACTTCTACCATGGTGATGCCCCGCAGAGATGCGACTCTTGCAGGTCCATGGAGGCCTCTCTTCTGAGGGAAAAGCAGGGCTGCAGGCTTTTGATGTGTCGGTAATTGCAGCATATTACTGCAGCAAAGTGAAAATTCAATATAAAACCCTAAGTGCAATGTCGATGGGTCACATGTGAATGTCTTTCTAACGGTTATATGCATGCATGGGCCAAGGGATTCAGTATTACATAAAGAAGAATATGCTACATTAATTTCAGTTTCAAACTGTGACAGAGGTTTGACCAGTATACCATTTGTCCTGACATAATAATAAGAGATCGCAAGAATGAGTGAGGTTTTGGGGTTCATGGGTCTAGCACTCGTAGGGGTGATGGTCCCTGTTCTGTTGCTGTGCGGCGTTCTTCACGACCGGTGACGTTCACCCTGGGTAGGAGCTTCATCTCCAGGGCTTCCCAGCAGCCAATCTGTGCCAGTCTCTGGCTCTAGCTCCTGTCCAGCTGCGAGCAAGTGGACTACAAGTCCCAGAAAGCCGAGCGAGGGCTTGGACGTGAGCTCCCAACGATCCTGACCGTGCCCCTGAGATCAGGGGGGAGGGGTGAAAAGGGAGACCATGGTTATGAAAACAAAACCATGGGGGCTGCAGGACATTTGTATTTCATAGTGCAAAGATGTCCAGAAAATGAGATATGATCTTTTATAGAGCCACAGCTCAAGGGACGTTTGTGAGAATTCATCTTCCAACGTCTGAGGAAAACAGTGCTTTGGGAACGACGCACATAGCTGCCATTTTCAAGTCCCTGAAGTTCTTGTAGGAGGGATATTGCCCTATTTTCTAGTAAGCATAGGTAGCATTATTTTGATGGATGATTTTTCAATCAAGGTATGTCTGCATAAACACAGTCAGAACAATACAGCACCCATCACTGTCAAGGGACTGCAACTTCAGAAAAATCAATTTAGTCCTTAGAACTGACAGAATTATACCGTACTAAAGTGACAGATTAATCATTTCTAAGTGAAGTGATAGATGAGTCTCTGCTTTGTGTAAATGTCAGTGTGGTCCACTCAGAAAAAGCATGCATAATCCTCCACATAAACACCTACACCTCATGCCCCCCCCCCCACACACACACACCTCCCTCCCTCTGTTGCTTGTACATGCTCACATGCACACACAGCCTCCTCACCCACACATGCCACGTGGCATGTGAGAGCAGAGTCACTAATTACTGCTCAGACACCTTCAAGACAAAGGACTATAAAAAGTATCTGAAATTAATCACTCAAAATGATGTTCCAGTCCACTCGCCTGAAGAAATATAGCTATAGTTTTCATTTAAAACACTGATGAAAAGCAAACAAGTAGGCCAGCAAAATCTGGAGCTGTGAACTGGTTTGAAGAAGCTAAATCCCCAGTTACCTTTAAGTTTGAATGCATAAACGTCATAGACTAAATGAAATGATCAATTTTATGAAGTTCTTCTCCCTTGAAGCTCCCATCACCACCTTTATAGGTTGTATTTCCTGTGTCTGGTAATGTGTTCAACTCTGCAGCGTTTTGCTGCCTGCCCCTTTCTAGTCTTTCTTAGTGTGACACCCCACATGCCATGTGACTACATTACCCAAAAGGCTTTGCAATTTGTTCGCCCAATGTTCAATAAGTATGAGATGTGCACACCTTATTAAAACGATTATGCTCAGTGAAGTTTGATGCACCAATCGTGTCACGTCTAAACATCCATTGCTAGGGCGACTGCAAACCTCCGCGTAGCATCCACACTTACGCCGTCTGGTGGATGGAGGTGCTCCACACTGGTGGATGGAGGTGCTCCACACTGGTGGATGGAGGTGCTCCACTTCAGCATTTCAGCGCTTGTGCCCAAGACCTGCTTCAGCCCCTCCAACCCCACTGACACACTGTGACTCATCGTTTCACCCACGCAGAGGCAAACGGGGCATATGAGGCAGATTCCTCAGCTGTTCCGCCCCAGTGTGCTGTCCGTGTTCCAGAAACGGATGAAGAGAGAAAAGCGTGTGTGTAGCTCAGTAATGGGGAATTAACCCACACTCACTCAAATCAGCCGTGTGGTGAGTTCTGAGCGTGACTGGTTCCCATCACAGGTACCGCCAGGTGTATGATCGTGTTCCCACACGTGTGCCCCAGTTCATGGAGGTAGCTCTCCCAAGGGGGGGGTTGGGGTTGGGTTGGGGGGGGGGGGATGGCAGAGCAGAGTCAGGCACGTCATCACCTTATTACCCCCTTCAGGAATACAGGCTGTGTGGCATTATTACGTCCTGCAGAGATGCAGAGAGCACATCTGAGCCTGGTAATCAAGAGCTTGATGACGACTGGCCAGCGTACCAGCCCTAAGGGCGGGAGGGCGAGCTTGATGATGACGACTGGCCAGCGTACCAGCCCTAAGGGCGGGAGGGCGAGCTTGATGATGACGACTGGCCAGCGTACCAGCCCTAAGGGCGGGAGGGCGAGCTTGATGATGACGACTGGCCAGCGTACCAGCCCTAAGGGCGGGAGGGCGAGCTTGATGATGACGACTGGCCAGCGTACCAGCCCTAAGGGCGGCGTACCAGCCCTAAGGGCGGGAGGGCTTCGCTATAAGCTGCTTTCCTTTGAATGGAGCCAGAATTACTCACTGCTCACAGACATGTAACAAGCTTCGGTGGTAACTCTGGCTTCAGCAATTATGATATTAAAACATTGATTACTCGGCTGATTTGCTGATTGCTTTCAGCTTGACGAGAGTATTTACATGAGCCATATAGTGTATTGTAAAAACACCCTTAAGAGATCTTATTGGTCGCTAGCGATTAGTTCTGTAGAAATGCTTGCTAAAGCATCGGCTCTGTGTGTCGATCAATGCCATATAGTAGAACTTCCATTAGTGTTAGCACGTTAAATATCAAGGTCTTCATGTGGTTGCTGAACATGCTTTCTTACTAAACCAATCTCTAACCTACTATTGGCGCTAAGCAGGTGACTGTGACTAAATCACTATTTACTTGTGTGCCGTTCCTGAAGTTACAGTACACTGCAGAACTGGCACATGCCCAGCACTGACTCACCGACACAGAAACTGTTGCTAGCAGCTTTGAGGCCTTGGAGGCTGATATGAGATATGAGATCAGGCTGGGCTTTCAAAACCCAAATCACAGAAAATGCCTTTCTGTTCAATTAGACTACAACAACATTTGCCGTGTGAGTCACATCACACGGAGTAATTACACTCCGCATAAAAAAATAATCTTGGTTCTCGTGGTGGCTAAACAACTTGGTGCATATTCATCTCGGCGTCTAGGCTAAAACATCCAAGATTGTGAAGACTTTTGCACTCAGAACCTTCGCCAGATCGATCTCAGTCCCTCCTGAAACTGAAGTCAGCAGGACACGTGCTGCAAATCTGAATGGGAAAAATGTTTATTAATATTTTAATGAACTAAAGCATGACGTCCATAACAAATATGTAAATACAAAAGGGCCAGTCACAATAGGATTATAATTACACTGCATCTGAGAAATGAGAGTTATGACAGCAAGACCCCTCCCTTAACAGATTACTTGCTGGACCATGACGCTTAATGTACAAAATCATATTTAAGCCTATCCTTTTATAGATATTGAGCTGAGAGCCGTTAAGCTGTTAATATGCTAATAAAAATAAATAAATAAATAAAAACCGAGCTGTTAAAAAATGTTGAATATTAAACAAACTTTATTGTCTCCTGTCTTCAATGCTCAAAAATGACCCTTCCATCTGATTTACAGAGGGACCAAATATTGAAGGGAAAATATTACCGACTAGGGAGAAGTAGACCTTATAAGAATGATCCAAAATGGCCGAGTCCTACAGGCTTCCCGATAGCAGGTCATGTTCACATCTCGGTCTGTCGGGATGGACTGTCCTCCTGCCAGGGGGACATTTTTACTGACTGATTATCAGGATCACAGTGTCCAACTGTCTGGCACTCAGGGTCCTGTGGAATTGCCCATTGGACAAAGATTCGCTCTGGTGACCTTTCACAAAGTGGCCTGTTTTACGTCTTTATTCTTTTTTTTTATAGAGTAGAACTCTTAAGAGTTCAAATAATCATTTTGTGTGGAGAAGGGAGCAGGAAAAAAAGCAGTTCCTTCTCCCATTTCATCTGGGGACACATTTCAGTAAAATTTTCCTCAGCGTTGATTTGTCTCTTCTCCATGAAAGTTGATTTCCATGGGCAAGTTCACGTGACCACATCCTGCTTCTACCCCACTGGTCTGGTTGCCCTTATCGACGCTGGACAGAAGATTACTAGCACTTGGCCTTCACACAGTGCCAATTACAGAGTGGGCAGAGAATAAAGGCCATGGCCACTGAGAGCAGAAGCTGCCAGAATCCCAGTCCAGCCCAGTCCAGCCCAGTCCAGGCCCGTGACCTTCAGAACCACTCTTCTGCTAGCGGAGAGCCGCCCGGGCCGTAGAGCGTAAGCGTGGAGCTGCGCTCCGTTTGGGATAATTGGCGCAGCACGGGTGCGTCCAGAAGCTTGGAAAGGTCAGACGATAGCAGCAGCATTTAACCTGAAAGAGCACGCATGGCGGGATGTTCCCCCACAGAGAAGAGGACTTTATATATGAGCATGCTTAGGAGTCTGGGAGGAAGCGTTCATGGCCAAGTCCGCACTGCAGCCTTTCACATAATAATCCAGCAGTGTACAAGAGCAACCGCACCCCCCCACAATGCACGTCAAAAATAATGGGAGTGTTTCCTCTGGGGGGTGGGGGTGTGGCCTGCGTTTGCATTAGTAATTATCGCTTAGATGCAGGCAAGGCAGTGGCCCTGTGAAGTGTAGTGTGAGAAAGTGTTTTACACCCGAGTATTACACGCCGCACGTCAATAAACAACACACCCTGCAAAACTGCACAGTGTGCAGATTGCACAGTGTTGCAGTTTGTGTAGGTGCGTGTTTACATCAATCAGTGGACAAGGAACATCTGAAGAGTCCTGGAGTTTTATGAAGGCAATAAGAAAACGTGCTGTGCTGCTCCAGAGGTGCGGAGGCTGCAGGAGGTGTTGGGGCCTCACACCGTCACTTCTGCACAACTCTGTTTCGGCCCTGGTCTATCATACTGATTTTGAAGTACACATTCACAATAGAAATTCACAAAATGTCTTCATGTATTGTGCTACTTCCATTTCACAGTAGCAAAATACAGTCATATGCAGGTTTACTGATAAGCACTGAATTAGCATCATGTCAGACATTGTGAATCTTATTCATTGTTCTCCCAAAACTCCCAAAATGTATCACGATGCACTTAATGGAAATTTCTGTGATTTGTTATAGACCTAATTTGCACAGTGCATTACCCTGCAGACTAAACATAACTATTGAAAGTAATGGCAAGGAAAGGAAGTCTTTACGATCCATTACTTCCTAAAGCCCTTCAAGTTCATAATCCAGAGGCAATTTGGCTCTTTTGTCTCTGATCAAGGCGAGTGTAGTGAATGTGCTTGACTCTGCTGGCATGTTTCTGCACTCACCCTGCGTGTGCTCCCATTGTCTCACGTGACTGTGTTTGTCTCTCTTCATTCCTCACCCTGCATGCGGTGCCGTTGTCTCACGTAACTATTTGTCTCTCTTCATCCCTCAACCTGCATGTGCTCCCACTGTCTCACGTGACTGTTTGTCTCTCTTCATCGCTCACCCTGCGTGTGATAACACTGTCTCACATGACTGTGTTTGTCTCTCCACAGCCCTCTCCCTGCGTGTGATACCACTGTCTCACGTGACTGTTTGTCTCTCCACAGCCCTCTCCCTGCGTGCGATACCACTGTCTCACATGACTGTGTTTGTCTCTCCACAGCCCTCTCCCTGCGTGTGATACCACTGTCTCACGTGACTGTGTTTGTCTCTCCACAGCCCTCCCCCTGTGAATGGTGCCGCTGTGAGCCCAGCAGTGAGGTGCACTGCGTGGTGTCTGACTGTGCCGTCCCCGAGTGCGTCAATCCGGTGTATGAACCTGAGCAGTGCTGTCCTATATGTAAAAACGGTAAGGCCTCCTTTTATACACACACACACACACACACACACACACACACGATCACAAAAATGCAGAAGATACAAAATAGTGTGACTTGGATTCAGAGTATTCCCAAATATCCCATGAAATACTATACTTTATCAACATGGACTGAACCACCTGTGCACATGGGGCAACTATTTTGGGGTGATAAAACCAATACAGTCCAGGTGGGGTAGGTTGGGGTAGGTTGGCAGGATGTGAATTTAGCTGTAGAAACTGCATAGGCTGCA